>JZSA01002063.1:0-28048 GCA_000956155.1 Cotesia vestalis
TTATTTAATTAAGGTCTTGTGGTAAGTAGAATTATTGCCGACCGCGAAACAAGCAAATAAGGTTTAGTGATGCTGACATCTACATGTTGATATCAGCATTATGAAGTTTGATGAATTACCAACTGTTAAAAGAAGAAACTGCAATTTAAAACTACAGAAGAAACTTCATGCACTCTTTTTTTTGTTTTTTTTAATAAAATAGACATAATTCTATATAAACTTTTGGTTCGCCAAAGTACATATATTTTCAAAAAACTTATTTTTCCTAATACGTCTCAAGGAAATTTTGAATTTAAAGAAAATAAAGTTTCTAACAAAAAAATATACAACTAATTTGTGGGAAAGTTTTAAGTTACCCCACTTTGAAATTTTTATAAAACTTAAAAATGATCCATGTATTCCTCCAGCTGATGCAGTTCTCTCTTATGCCCCATATTTATATTCCACGTTAAAATTTCTTGTCCGATAACACTCATTATTAACAACTTTTCCACAATAAACTTTCAATAATTTTCTAAACAATTTATTAACAATTAAAAAAAAATTGCTTTTTAATCATTTTAAAAAACTAACATTTGTATGAAAATTAATTATATCCGGTTGTTAATACGCTTTCTTGGGTTGAAAAGCTGAACTGGCAGGGTAGTAACAAGTGGAAAAATTCTGAAAGAATATCCTTCAGTGTTGATAACATTGTTGAGGGATATGTTCAACAATATGGTAATTAAAAAATGTATTAGGTAGATCGTTCTAGACATCAGGTAATTTTCTAATTTTTTTTGTCTAGTCAGTAATACCTGTTTTGTCCGCAAATTATATTTTTTGGGTCTTTAGGCCGCTCAAGACAACCCCTATGATGTCTGCATAGTTCTTTGTAATTTGACTTCATCATAATGTTTTTTTTAATCTTAAATATGACAGATGAAGAAAAAAGGATTCGAATTTGTATGAATTATTATTCATAAATCAATAAATAAATATTATTAAATACGAATTTTTTATTTTAATGAGTAACTAACTTATGGTAAAAATGAAATCTCAATTTTAAAATTAATATTAATGCGTAACAATTATTCGTTAGTAAATCAACAATTATCTTTTCTGAAAGATTAAGTAAACGCTATTGAAGCAAAAATTCAAAATGGAATTTTACTTTATACGGTTGATATTCTTTCAATATAATTCAATTATTTTTATTTATTTATTTCGAAAACGCCAATCGGCAATATACATTCATGAAATTACATTAAAAAAGAAAATATTTAAAATTTATAAATGATAACTTCGAGAGAAACAAAGAAAAGAAAAATAAAAAACAGTTTCACATTATTAAAATTTGTAAACATAGTAATATTTATCCGGTGAAATTTATCAGGATACCAGAATAATAGAGAAAAATTTTATCTACTCTATTTAAAAAAAAATTTGAAAAATCCAAAAATTCACGACTTATTATCTTCATTTAATTATGAAATATTAGTAAAATAAAGAATGTGAAAAAAATTTAACTCATTAATGCATTTTTTCGCAAGTTACAGTGTTTTCAGAGTTTCATACATGACGAACAGGAAATTTTTTTGGCCTATTTTGATATTTTCTCCGTTTCTATTGCACTAAATCAATTCTTGAAAAGTGTCAAATTAATCTCCATTAAATTATCTTGACAAAAATATGCAAAATATCTTGATTCCGTGAACTAACAAGACTATAGTAATAAAAATAGTTGCCGAAATGAGGCGAAAAAAAATTATGGGAATAGTTCCTATATTTTTTTTTCCGTGTAGACTGTAGACCTTTTGGACGAAAGTGGGGATAAAATTACAAAGTTTCATTCGTGCAATTGCTAATAACAACAACATCATATCCCTTACACCTGAACGGACACCTCAGTTTTTAAAATCTTTCGTCAAGTACGGACGTGTCTGAAATTATAATTTTCTCAAGTTGCAAAAAATATTTCTTGCACTTTATTAATCAAACACGTGTTTTTTTTTTATTTAAATAATTCACGTGATTTTACAATATATACAGCGTATATTATACACGTTTCAATAAGTGTAGTGGCATAAACTTTAACAATCACCTAAATTACTGTGCTGGTGTGTTTGCTAAAGTTAAAAGTTTTTAATTGACGTATAATAAATTTTAAAAACTAATAATCATGCCGATATATTGGAAATTTCGTTCCGAAAAGGACCAGTTCTGCCAAATCCCGTGTGACGATCCGACCATGTCAGTGGCTGAGGTAAAACATGAAATTTTCGTTATAAAGAAATGGGTTAATCTAAAAAAACGGAGTTTCGATTTGAAGCTGCTTGATGCCGAGACCAAGAACTAGAGAAAATTCAAAATAAAACTATAAAAAAGAATTAATGCATGTTTTGAAAAAATTTTTTTAAAATAATATTTTTATCACGAAAATACTTTGATGGGCATCGAATCACGCATAGTTGAGCAAGTCAAAACATCAACTGCAAATGAAGTGCACTTGATGTTGGAAACAGATACTATTCAAAGAGTAAATCGGTATTTAATTTGGAGTATCAAATATTTAAGTCAACTTTCTAGGTAGGAGAGAATTTTCTATCAACACGTTATCTGCTGGAATTAATTGATACTAACCATATTTTAATTTACGAATTTACAGTTAGAATCTTTGAGTGTTCTTAGTTTCTAAAGCAAAATTTTACTTATTTATAGTTCACAAGTCACGGCAGTCACATAGTGATTGCAACGTTGCTAGTAAAAATTATATATACATATAAATTATAATAAATAAAAACAAGTAATTATATTTTTATAAAATTTTTATTTAATAATAATTGACAAGATTGTGTATGACTTGTAGAAAATATTAGGAAAAAATTATCTATAACATTTTTTTTTTTCTTTATTATTTTTATTATAAAAAAAAAGTGCTAGGTACTTAGTTGCATGTTATTGTTAATTCAAAAAAAAAATTGGAAATAGATTTGTATTAGACGTTAACTTTATATTAGTCGTAATTTAATTATATTAAAACTGTAATAATATTCAAAAGTAATGTATTGTGTTTATAATTATTTATAATAATTTCCATTTATTTATAATAAAATTAGTTGTCAAAATAAATCCTATGTTCATTGTTAAAAACTAAAAAAAATAGAAAACAAATAAAAAAACTATATTTTTAAAAATTATTGCAAACAAAAAAAATGCAAAAAAAAATTTTTCTCCAAACTAAAAATTTTTTTGGACTTGAAAAAAAAATATAAAATTTTTATTACCCGAAAAAAAAAATTTTATACGCCCTTATGTCATCTGGAACGCGAAATTAAAAAAAAAAAACTAATTTTCTTAAAATTTATAATTAAAAAATTACATTAATTAATTTATTAGAATTTTTTTCTTTTTTTAATTAAAATAAAATTACAAGTGTTAATAACTGGGTCTTTTACCTCAGTAAATTTTTTTTTTTTTTCTACTAATTGATTTAGCAATCTTCCAAAAATCCCAATAAATTGGTAATTTCTAAAACTTAAGTCTTACGAGGTTTTGTTTTCCGTTTATTGATATTCATAATTTGTTCGACAATAATATCATCAGCCCGAGGATCAATCGGCGCAACAGGCTGAGAAGATCTAGACACAGGAGTAGGTTTGCTCCAATAATCAACAGCGGAATTCAACCAACTCCACAATTTATCACGATTTAAAAATGCGAGCGCAACCATCATGATAAATGGGAGAGCGAGTATGGAGGACTGACTCATTTCTCCCTGATCAACTTTGCGCTCAGCATTAAAATTGAGAGTGATAACTTTAAAAGAAGTGTTAGCTTCAAAATAATTAGGAACAATCCTGTACTTGTACATGGACGGCGACAGAGAAGTGTCCAATTGAACAAAGTACTTGCGTCCATTAGACTGCAAAGAAGGTAAGTGGATCAAAAATCCCGGATTGCTGTGGCTCGTAAATTTATTAGACTGTTGCGGATCTATTTTAGCGGTGTGAATAGGCGAGTCCGGTTGATCTTCACGACAGAGTTTGAGTTTAAGCGTGCGATAGTGCTCCGGTGGGTCGGAGAAAACACGTACGGCCAAGTCAGTACGTGAAATTGGATGAAAAGCGACGAAACGAAGCTTGCTGATGTCTTCAGTCGCCTGGGCAGCAATAGAGCTCGGAGAGACTCGGTGAATGTGAGAATTAACTTCAGTATTAGGTTTCAAACGGATTATATACATGCAAGTCGGTTGCAGTCCTCTGATTCTGAAATTTCCGTTCTCTTCAGTAGTCGCTTCTTCCTGAAGATTCGAGCAGTCTCCTTGACCCTGAGCTTCCACGATCAAGCCGGCTTCAGGCTCGCCGTTCAAAGAAGTCACTACTCCGTAAGCGCTGAATGCAACTCTATTACCGGACAATTTAACCCGGAGAGTTGCGCCCTCTGTCACAGTGATCATCTTAGACGGAGGATCAAATCTGTACTCTTTCATCATCGGCCTGAGGTAGTATTCTCCTGGAGACAGAGAGTTGAACGACAGCTGGCCTTGCTCAGGCGTGATGCTATTTTTACGGTAACTCTGTCCGCCGGATAATGACAGCAGAACTCCTTGCAGAGAAGAATCGTCAGCTTGATCTGTCACTTCGACAATAATCTCAGCGAGTTTGTGGGCGGAAAAAACTCCGCTGGCGTCAGGCCCACTGATAGCGTAGCCGACTTTTTCAGCAGTGACACTGTACTCAATCGTACCGTCAAGCGGCCCGATACGATAGCCTCCGTCTTTTTGGGTAACCAGTGTGTGGACCGGCGAGCTTTTGTCTTTGCCGTAAATTTGGATGGTAACTCCTTCAAGAGCTGGAGATATTTTTCCGCTGACGATTTTTCCCAAGTTGCCTATCAACGTCGCTACGTCATTGTGGCAATCGTTGCTTCCGACGACCTTCAGTGAGGAAGGATTGAACAGCATGATGTCAGAAATTGGTGTGATAACGTAAGTAGAGTCTGTGTGAGCATTAAAATCAAAATTGTAACGATAACTGTCTCCAGTTTTTGTGTACTTAAGCGGACCAAAAGTAGTCGAGTCTCCGCCAGATTCTATTTTTATTTTGACATTGTCAACACCGGCATTGCTGATTATTTTCCCTCGGTGTCGGTGCTCGGTTGATGATAAAATTATTGGCTGTTGAGTCTTAGTGTCCCAAGTGTATGAATCCTTTGCGTAGACGTGACAACTTTTGGGGATGAATTTATACTCACCAGGGCTTGATACGCAGTGTCTCGTACTGCCAAGCGGTAAAGTCAGAGCTACTTTCTTTCCTTTAATCGGATCGATGAATTCTACCGCAGAGTCGTGAGAAGAAATAAATGTTACTGAAAATCCAGTTTGTTTAAAAACAGGAATTTCAGCGCGTTCTGATGTTATCAAAACTCGATGGCTCGGATTCTCCCAGCAGAAAACATCTGTGTCAATCAAAACTTCGTAATGACCCGGAAGTACTTCGGTAAATTCGTACCGTCCATCTTTGATAGGAATTGTTTGAACGGTAACTCCGTCAAGAACTTTCAAAGTTAGGTGGATGTTTGAAATAATATTTTCTTCCATGTAAAGAATAAATTGTAGCATTTAAAGGATAAATATTACATCGTGATTATTAAAATCACGATTTTACTGTTTGAAATGGTAATTTTTAGCAGTTGATAATTACTTTTTACAAATCGACTATTATTTGATACCGTTTACTTTTTTCCGTGTCCATACATGCATCCATACATTCCCAAATAATAACTTAAAATCAATAAACCGAAAATAAATAAAAGTACTGGCTGATATTAAGCAATAGCGAGATTTAAAGTTATTCCCGGTCGCGAAAACGCAGACGGTCTAGTAGGATCCGAAAAATCAAACGGTGCATTTTTAGCGTTACGACCGGGAACATGTTCAGGATTTTGTGAAATTACCGAGGTTCGAATTACCATCCGAGACAAATACTCGCTATCACTTGCTCCAATTTTCACCGTTTTTTCTTCCGGAATTGCGGAAGGAGCCAAAGAAACGGGAGACTGGCTTTTGGTATGTCTAATTATCGTTGATATAGGTTCTCGTGCAAATCCTGGTCGAGGCACAATGACACTTGTCGGCGAAGAAGTGATACCTGGTGGTCTAGTCGGCGCACTAGCTGAAGACGGAGGCGAAGATGATGGAGATATTGATGGAGATGATGAAGATGATAATGGTGTTGTTGAAGGTGATAACGTTGATGGTTCACTAGTGGGTTCCTTCTTGTCCGCGCGATGATGAGCTCGCATACAAGACGATTCTTCGTGTTTATAAAGATAAGACTTGAGGGCGAATGCTTTGCCACATCTTCCGCAGATGTGTGGCTTCGTGTTTGAGTGAGTCTGCACGTGGGCACGGAGATTTGACTTGTCAGCAAATGCTTTATTACAGATGGTACACTTGAAGGGTTTCTCACCTAAAATGAATTATTCAATTAATCTTTATACTTATTTTACGCACGAGTAATTTGTAATTTGTCACAATTTTAATTGTCCAATAAATTAAATTTATTTAGTCAAAAATTTGACCTCAAATTTTTAAGTATTAAAATATTCCAACCTTACAATATTCATGACGTTAAAGTTAATAGTTATTTGACCATTTTTTAATTTTTTTTAACAAACAAATTTCTTCCGAAAAATAATTTCATTTAAAAATTTTTTTTAATTTCTACATGTCAATTTTAAAAAAAATTTTTTTTAATATATAATAAAAAATTAATATCACCTTTAATATGTATTCACCTTTATCATTGTCATATAAAGGTAAGAAGTAATATCCTGAATTGGGTGCAGCCTCAGTGTAATCTTTTAAACTGCCTGATTTAGTAAACCTGTAAAATATTTATTGAATTAATTTTTTACATTAATTATTTAATATTAAATTTTTACGTAATTTGTTTTTGATTGATTTATTTTCTATTTGTTTATATTAAACTTTGTAAATGAGGCTGTTATTTTAGCATAACTCGTCTTGTGGAACTATTTAACATTTGATATCAAAACTACAATTTTTTTTATGCGCCCTTTTACCTTTAAGTAGTACTTTTCTAAAAGCTGAAAGGGCGTATGTCTTCATACGCCCTTTCAGTTTTAGGACATCAAATTTTTTTTTTTCACAGATTTTTACGTTTCAGACAATTTTAAAACGAATGGCAAAAAAATTTTTTTATACGCCCTTTGACCACAAATCCCTATTAACCCTTAGCTATAAGCCCTTTTACCTTTAAACACGCGATGTATATGTTACGCTCTTTTGGCTTTAGAATTTTTTCTCTCAGAGCCAAAAAGGTGTATATAAAAAAAATTTTTTTATTCACTTACCTTGCAGATCTAAATGTTGTAATCATTTTTAGGTTAGTTGGAGCGAAAAAAATATTTATTGTACGCCCTTTTAGCTCTGCGGAGCCAAAAGAGCGTAGATGTTGAGATATGCGCCCTTTTGGCATTTGTAACGCGAATTTTTACCAAGATTTTTCTATTGTTATTCTTATTCAAAATTAATTTTTATACAAAGTTTATGCAATCTTAAGCTTTTCACAAATTTTTACTATTTATTTAAATATAAAAAATTCTGTAAATATTTTTTAAGTCATAAATAAAATCAACAGATTCGGTAGAATCTGGCGCCATTTAGTGTGCGTGGTTACGAAATATTTTATTTTTTTGAAATTCCTAAAATCTATCTACTAGGACTTCTAAAAAAAATTGAAGTACACAATGAAGCACACCAAGTACGTTCCAAAATTGTTTCTTTTAATTTTTAAATTTACAAAAAAATTTTTTTTAATTTCCCAAAATCATATGCAACCATATCGTTTACTTGGATTTTTTAATTTTTCATTTTATATTTTTTTGTAAAGAATTAAAATTTTTTTTTTCTTAATAGTCTTATGAATGTGGACTTGGCGCGATTTTTTTACAGTGAAACTGTTTTTGTTCGGATTTAAATTATCCGCAATACATTCAAGTATTGTACATTATCGTTCGAGCTAAGGTTTCTAGATGTCATTGTTGCGCGGTTGTATTTTTTATTTTTCCTCAAATACCAACCATCTTCAAGTGAAATATGCATGTATTAGTAATTCACTTCAATCATTAGACTACAGTTAGTTTCGCGTTTGGTGATACAAACACATTAGTATAATACACAATTCGAATTTGACAGCTTGTTAGTAAATAAAATATCAATTACATACCTAATTACTACATCGTTATAATAAATAACTATACAACAAAATTACAATGGAGCGAAACCTTGAAAAAACAATGGAAGATGCGTAAGTTTTATTTTATTTTACGTAAACTGTTGTGATTCTGAAATCAGCTGATATCTATGAAACTAAAGTTAGCAGACGTCTAAAAATTTATGATTTTTTTTTATTAGTTAAATTACAACTAAAAAAAATTAATAAAAAATTGCACTAATATTTTTTCAAGTTTTTTACATGTGAAAATTTTTTTTTTTAATTTTTTAAGTGAAATTTTTTCAAAAAAAAATTTCTAAAAATTTTGAAATGTCGGCTAACTTCATTTTCATCTGATATCTGACAATTTTTAAAATTTTTACTGCCAATTCATTATAAAAAAAATATAGTTATAAAAAATTTCCTCTTACGTTTTATACGTTGCTAGAAGCTAAAGTTTTTAATTCGAATTTTTTTATAAGTATTTAGTGGTTATAAAAATTGAAACAGTTGATTGGTGTCCTTCAATTTTAGTACCACAAAATGTTTTTATTTTAATGATATTAATTAAAGCTAGCTGTCACTTGACAATTTTTTAATTTTTTTTAACAAAAAAATTTGTTCTAAAATATTATTTTTAAAAAATTGCATTTTTTATTTATTAAAATTTCTACAAGTCCTTTTTTTTAATAATTTTTTTTTTTGCTATAATTTATTTGTTAAAAAAAATTAAAACAATTGTGATGTGACAGCTAAATTTAATGTCATAATTTTGTTTAACAATAAAAATTATTTCAACAAAATTGCAATTATAATTTTTTTATGAAAATTAACTCAGCTGATAGTTGATAATTTTAAGGATTTTTGCAAAAATAAATTATGGCAAAAAAAATTTATAAAAAAAATTGACATTTAGAAATTTTAAAAAACTACAAATGCAAATTTCTTAAAAATAATTTTTTGGAGCAAATTTATTTGTTAAGTGACAGCTAACTTTAATTTTATAATTTTTTTTTTTTATTTCTACATGTCAATTTTTTTAATAATTTTTTTCTTGTCATAATTTATTTGTTACAAAAATTTTTTAAATATCTACTAAATTTATGACATTAAAGTATATAAATTAAGTTAGCCAAAATATAAAAATTTTTAGAAATTTTTTTTACTAAAAAAATGATGACAAAAAAATAAAAAAAAAAAATTCAATTGTAAAGAACTTGAAAAACAATGCGTGAAATTTTTTAAAAATATTTTTTAGTTCTAATTTGATAATTAAAAGAAAATCAAAAAATTCTAAACGTCGGTCTAACTTTAGTATTATCATTAAAGTTAGCTGTCACTTGATAATTTTTTAATTTTTGTAACAAACAAATTATTTTTAAAAAATTGGATTTAAAAATTTTTTAAATTTCTACTTATCAATTTTTTTGGCTATAATTTATTTGTTACAAAAATTGTTAAAATTATTAAGTACCTACTAAATTAATTTACATTTTATTTTAAAACAAAGTTTTTTAAGTAATTTTTTTTTTTTACTTTCTTATAATTACAGGTCAAAAACAGCAGGAATAATGGGATGTATTTTAACTGATAAATCAGGACTTTGCCTTGGTGGTAATTTTTTTTTTTTTTAATTAACAATTAGTTATAATTATACAAAAATTTACTTAAAAAAAGTGTTTTGATTATTAACTATAATTTTTTATTTTATTAGCGAAAGGCAATATTTCTCCAGACAGCGCAGGAATCATAGCAGCCATTGCTAATCAAGCTTCTAAATTAGAAACTTTAGAAACTCCTGTTATTTCTCTTCAAAGTGACTCGAGGTAAAGATCTTTCAGCTACAACGTTATAATTATTTACATTATTAAGAGAATAAGAATAAGAAAATTTTGCGTCCAGGATAGTCATACGATAAAATCGGTTATTTTAGTTAAGTTTAGGGTCATTGTAAAGGTCTTGACTTGAATTTGTGCCTATTCAAAGTTTCATATGATTTTCACCAATAGTCAATTTATTATGATAACTATTTAGGCTGTATTCGAAAATGTTTAATCTATAGATTTATAATTAAGAAATGACCTAGTATGTTGTGAACTATTGACATTTTTAAAGATTTAACCTCATCCCGATGTTACACTCATCGAGACCTTTCATTTGAGTACCCACATCAATTTTTCATATATTTTATATATTTATATATATTATGTATATGTATATATAAAAAATATATCAAAAATGCAAGTGAGTACTCAAATGAAAGCTCTTGATGAGTGTAACATCGAGATGAGCTTATATCTTTAAAAATGTCAATAGTTAAAAAAGTACAGTGCAATTTCATTCAAATCAAATAATATAAATAATATTTCAGACAATGTTTAATCCACCGTGACGGCCCAGTGATAGGAGCGATATTTAAGAATATTCCTCAATGAAAATCAATGTACGCTCTTGAATTATCAAATTTTACGATGGATTTTTAAAGTTTAATTATCTTTATAATAAAATAAAATTATTTTTACCAACATAACTTTCATAAGTATATTTATACATATATTTGTACATACATAAAATATTTGATTAGATGAACTAATAAATTTTAAGATGCTCAATTAATGTATATTATTTAATAACTCCTCTTTATTTATAAATAACGCTATCATTTATTACTTTCATCTTTGTATATACTCTCTTATTAAAATTGATTAAAAATTAGAAAATGATTATAAAATATAATTTTAAAATGAGACTAAAATTTAAAAATACAATTTTTTAGATTTTTATAAAAAATTATTATGAAAAAAATTTTACTAAAAAATTTCACAAATATAAAATTGAGAAAATCACAAATGAAATTTTTTAAATTCTGATTTAATTCAAAAAAAAAAAAAAATTAAAAATTGTCAAAAGTTCGCTGACTTTAGTATCATTAGTATAAAATTTATTTGAAAACTAATTAAGGTAAAAGCCTCTATTATTGGCACCATAAGAATGATCATGAATAACTGAATTTTTTTTATCGTGTTTCAAATCAATATTGTCAACTTTTTTTTTATAGGACACCTTAATCATTGTTTTTACTTATATAATTTAATTAATTAATTTTAATAGCAATTTTTTTTAAAATTATTATGAAAAAAATTTAACTAAAGAATTCCACAAATAGAAAATTTTAAAAATTACAAATGCCATTTTTTAAATTTTGATTTAATTGATAAAAAAAAAAAATTAAAAATTGTCAAAAGTTCGCTGACTTTAGTATCATTAGTATAAAATTTATTTGAAAACTAATTAAAGTAAAAGCCTCTTTTATTGGCACTATAAGAATGATCATGAATACTTGAATTTTTTATCGTGTTTCAAATCAATATTGTCAACTTTTTTTTTATAGGACACCTTAATCATTGTTTTTACTTATATAATTTAATTAATTTATTTTAATAGAAATTTTAAAAAAAATTATTATGAAAAAAATTTAACTAAAGAATTCCACAAATAGAAAATTTAAAAAATTACAAATGCCATTTTTAAAATTTTGATTTAATTAATAAAAAAAAATTAAAAATTGTCAAAAGTTCGCTGACTTTAGTATCATTAGTATAAAATTTATTTGAAAACTAATTAAGGTAAAAGCCTCTATTATTGGCACCATAAGAATGATCATGAATAACTGAATTTTTTTTATCGTGTTTCAAATCAATATTGTCAACTTTTTTTTTATAGGACACCTTAATCATTGTTTTTACTTATATAATTTAATTAATTAATTTTAATAGCAATAAATTTAATAATTATTATATCAACTTAAAACCAACAGGTCGAATGTATGTATTATTGACAGCGCAAAAAATTCAAAGAGCCGATTATTGACATACCATTGACCCTATTATTGACAGGTCTTTTATTACAGTTAAATTTATATTAACAATAATCATTTTTACTAACTAATGCAAAACTAATAGTAATTTTTCTTATTTTAAAATTCGTTTAAGACCTAGCTTTTCTATATTTCTTACCAGGTTTTTTTTTAGCAATTTTTTCTAGTCTCAAATACTTTGATTTTTTTTAAATTACATGACAGTATGTAAACATTAATACGTTGATATGTATGTTGAGGGGGCTAGGTTGCCTTATATTATGGCCTATGTCGTTAGTTGACGCAAGTTAATTTTTGTGTCCCCATCATTGACATCCGCTATTTTAAAATTAATTTTAACTCAATAAAGTATAAATAAATGATTATATGGTTATTTAGACTATAAATAATCTAAAATAATTTTAAGCAATGCAATTACATAAAAAAAATATTGAGAAATCTGGATTTGAAAATAAGGTCTTTTTTAACGATATTTTTAAGAAATTACAAACGTATAATTTTTTATTGAAAAAATCATTAAAAAAAATTTCATTTGTAAAAAACTTGAAGAACTGCAAGTGCAATTTTTAAAGAATTATTTTTTAGTTATAATTTAAGAATTAAAAAATTTTAAACGTCGGCTAACTTTAGTATTATCTGAAATTAACAGACACTTGATAATTTATGAAAATGAAGTTAGCTGACATTTCAAAATTTTTAGAAATTTTTTTTCGAAAAAAAATTTTACTTGAAAAATGGAAAAAAAATTGTCACATATAAAAAACTTGAAAAAATATAAGTGCAATTTTTTATAAATATCTTTTTAGTTGTAATTTAATTAATAAAAAAAAATTAAAAATTTTTAGACGTTTGCTAACTTCAGTTTCATGATAATTTTTTAACTTTTCTTTAAAAATAAACTAGGTCCAGAAAATTATTTTACAAAAATTGCTTTTACAATTTTGTGCATGGAAAATAGTAAACTGTAAAATTCACTCGGATTCCGGTCAATTTTTATAGTTTTAAACAATAAAGCGGACATCGGGGTCCCTGAAAACGAATAAAAAGTTGAAAAATAAGAAACAAATATATATTAGATAATAAATGCAAAGTAATTAATATTAATTAACAAAAAATAAATTTAAACATTGAAACAATCAACACATTAAATAAAATAAAATTAAATTTAGTTGTCACTACTATTTTTTAATTTTCTTTTACAAACAAATTTGTTCCAAAAAATTATTCATAAAAAATTGCTTTTTTTATTTTATAAAATTTCTACTTGTCAATACTAACAAAAATAATAGTTTAAAAAACTAAAAGACACGCTTTTTTATAGAAAACCGAACTAAAAAAATAGAAAATAAGTTTTAATGAATTTAAATTAAGAATAGTGTTAAAAATTTCAATAAATATAAATTAATAATAATGAGAATAAAAAAAAATTTATTTTATTTTAAAAAAAGCGTGGGGTGCATGTTGTCAATAGTAATAAATATTTTATTGACAGATATCAGTAGAGTGATTATTATTTTGATGATATCTTAAAAAGCACCCCACGCTTTTTTTAAAATAAAATCAATTTATTTTCATTCACACTATTATTAATTTATATTTATTGAAATTTTTAACACTTTTCTTAATTTAAATTCATTAAAACTTATTTTCTATTTTTTAGTTCGGTTTTCTATAAAAAGCGTGTTTTTTTAGTTTTTTAAACTAATATTTATTTTTTACTTTTTAGTTTTGTTTATTTATAAAAACTTTCGTTTTTGAATTTTTTTAAACTATTATATGATTTGTTGACTTAAAAATTTTCTTTGGTGTCAAAGAAAATTTGTTAATATTAGATACATCGGCTAAAAATAATGGTTGGAAATTAAAATTTCTGCCTTATTGACTATAGATGAAAATTATATAAATTAACAAAAATTTTATTTTGCAAATTGAAAAATGGAATAATTTTATCAGATTAGTGTATTGTCATCGGTCCTCGTTAAATCTACAAAGTTTGAACAAAATCTGGACGTTTAAAGTGGGTCAAAATCGCGCCCAAAGAAGTCGGTTACAAACAAACCTACAAACATACAAGTGAAGCTAATAAAAAGCGTGTAAAAAAATTTTTTTTTGTCATAATTTATTTGTTATAAAATTTATTAAAATTATCAAATTTCTGCTAAATTAATTTTCATCAAAATTAAACAGCTCAATATTAATTTCGTTAAAAATATGAACTTTGTAATGTCAACCTCACTTTTTTAATATTGACTGTTAGATTATGTTTTTTTTTTTATTATTTATTTTAATTTTTAGCAATTTTTACAGTCAATTGCGTGCGATAAGTAAACTTGTCGCACACAAATAACAGTTTAATTTATGAAAAAAATCACGCGTAATTTTAAAATGGGCAAAGTCCGAGTGAATGGACACATCTCAAATGAGGATTGCGCTACTTCTGGAGTTCCGCAAGGCTCACACCTTGGGCCGATTCTTTTCGTCATATTATCAACGATATTGGTGATGAGTTCGAGTCAGAGTATCTTCTCTATGCAGACGATTTGAAAATCTACAGAAGGATCAGCGGCGTTGAAGATATGAATAGCCTCCAACGTGATGTCAACAAACTTCACAATTGGTGTGCAATGAATAAACTAAATCTAAATAAAAATAAATTTATCGCTCTGTGTCTCTCCCGCGGTAACTCTCAATATCCACCATTATATAATCTTGATCAACACCAATTGACAGACGTCTCTTCAGTGAAGGATCTTGGTATAATAATTGACAATAAACTTAACTTCACTGAGCACATTGATAAAATAACATCAAAGGCGTTTAAAACGCTTGGATTTATATTGAGAACGGGCCGAGAGTTCAACGACGTACACACAAATTTACACCTCTTCAACTCCCTCGTCCGACCTATCCTAGAATACTGCAGCATAATTTGGTCACCGCATACTCAAGTACAAATCAACAGGGTGGAAAGAGTCCAAAGGAAATTCTGCAAATATATAACGTACTATCTGTACAGAAGAGGCTCTTACATGACCATGGAAGAAGTTTACAACAAATTTAAAATCAATAGTTCACTCAGTCGGCGGCATGCAGCTGACATGACGTTCTTCTACAAGGTAATTAACGGCCTAATACTCTCACCAGAAATTCACGAGCAATTCGAGTTCACCAAACCTAGACCAGGATTAAGAAATGCTAGGCTGTTGATTACAACTAAGACCACCAAAAGTTACGTCTTCCACGGGCCGAGAAATAGAATCTCCAATCTAGTCAATGAACACTGCTCCAGTATCAACTTCTTAGAGGACTCCATGGACACCATCTACTCCAAGCTTAAAAATACAATATTAAAGAGCTAACCTACACATAAATTATTTAGACATCCACACGCGGATATAGTTTCTCAAGTTTCATTTATCATATCTATCGCTTAATATTTATTTTGTTTAATTCTAGCTTTCTTTCATTAACGCTCTTGAAGTGAAATCCTAATAATAATAAAAAATAAAAAATTTGTTATTATTACTTATATTATAGCTTAAATCCCCTTATGTGATATTACTTTAAATATATTTATAATAATAATGTAAATAGTTACACTCATCAAGAGCTTTCATTTGAGTACCCACATGCATTTTCATATATTTTTCATATATACATATATGTAATATATATAAATATATGAAATATTGATGTGGGTACTTAAATAAAAGGTCTTGATGGGTGTAACATCGGGATGAGTTTATATCTTTAAAAATGTCAATAATTCACGAGATACAAGGTAATTTCTTAATTATGTATCTAGAGATAAAGCATTTTCGAATGCAGCCTAAATACTTATCATTATAAATTGACTATTGGTAAGAATGATATGAAACCTCGAAAAGGCACAAATTCAAATCAAGACCTTTGTAATGACACTAAATTTCACTAAAAAAACTGATTTTATTTCATATGATTATCCCGGACACAAAATTTCGCTTATTCTCTTAATAATATAGATGATACTAAAATTAGCCGATGTTCAATAATTTAAAATTTTTTTTTATCAATTAAACTACAAGTAAAAAAATTGCACAAATAATTTTTCAAATCTTCTGCACATGAAAATTCTTCGTTTAATTTTTTTCTAACAATTTTTTCAATAAAATAAAAATTATAAATTTTTCATCCGAAAACAACAAATATCTGACAATTTTTTGAATTTTGATAACAAATCAATAATGATAAAAAAAAAACTATCTTATGAAATTCGCTTTTATAATTTTTTAAAATTTCTACAGATTTAATTTTTTTTGTCATAATTTAATTGTTATAAAAATCTAAAAAATTGTCAGATTTTTATTAATTTCAGTATCATAATATAATTATTTATTTATAATTCTAATTAAGTAATTTTATATTATAGAACACTTTAATTAGTTATTGAGGCTGTCTTCCTTAAAATTCACTTGACTTCAGATTGCAGATATTAAACTACCTGAATAAAGAAAAAAGAAAATTATTAAAAGTTCTGGTAGAAAAAATAATAGTTATTGTTATTGATAATCCTGGTCACGTGTCGTACACGTGGACACAAAGGAGAAAATATATTTATACACAATCGAAGGGTTGTTTATAACTGTATGTATCAAATAACACGTTAAATATCCGGAAACGCCTGGTACATTACAATAATTTATATTCTCCTCCTTTTATTTTAGTAATTCAGATAGAAAAATCCTTGTTTTTAATCTTTCGGCTGTCAATTCTTCCTGCGTACGTGTGTCTAATTTGAAATCCAGGCTTGTCTTTCTAAAATGCTTGAGAAATTAGGGTCCTTTGGGCTGAGCGCTAAAGGGGAAAAAGTCATAAGTTATTTAAAGGATCGATGAGGGAAAAAATAGAAATAAGGATTGAAAGATGTAGATGGAAGAGAATTTTTCGTCGCCACTTACTTCAACCGATCTCCATCTTCACATATGTATACATAAATAAATATGTATGTAGCGTGTATTATATGTATGAAGAAGGAGAGGAATCGCTGGTTAGGCTCGGCATGGGGTTGTCAGGGCTATTTTCAGTACCGGTGGCTGGTGCAGCTGTCGCATACTCATACTCATAGTGAACCACCTCCCGTCTACGCTATGGTCATCAAGACTCAAGACGTCGAGTAGACACCAAGAACGACGACCTCACGCAATTCCACTCTCCTTCAGGGTCATCTCGGCTTTCGGGTTTCCATAATTATCCTAAATATTTTCAAAACATTATTAAATAGAAAAAAAAAACCTTTTTCACGGTAATTTATTAATCCAAAAATTAACGCAAATATTTATTTAATTATTTTTTTAAATAAATTTTATTTATTTAATACACTTACTCACTTACAAGATAATGATTGTAAGTAAAAACATTTTGGCTAGTTGCCACCAAAATTTTCAGACGTTTGCGTGTTTTACCATGGGTTCCCAACCTTATACATACATCAAATCCTCACTCGCTAAATAAATTCTCAGTATTTATATTATTACTCTATTAATCAGCTTGAATTATCGGGACAAAATAAATTTTATTTATTTAAATCTTTCAATTTAAATTATTTAAGAAATAACATACGTGAAAAATCGGCTGGAACGACCCTTATTTTTAATTTATAAGTGCAGACATGTCAGGGGACCGCGACGTGTTTAATATCTGTAAAAACATTTAACAGTTACACTTGATTTAAATAATAAATTATCGAGCAACAAATTGGAAATAAATGCTTACTATATTTTTATTCAAAGTTCAATTACGATGAATGTAAACAAATAGTTGCAAATTATGTTGGCAAAATAGTTACAAATCAATCTTACTTTTGAAATAAAATAAAACACTGTAATTTACAAATAAACATTCTTAAGTTTATTTTATTAAACATTTTTTTGATTATTTTATTCAAGTTTTTTAAATGAATGATTGACTTATACGCAAAGAAATATTAAATGTATGTTGACAAGTATTTAGAAAAATTAAGGTAACTTGTGAAATTAAATTTGTATGTTTATGTCTAATCTGTATTATTAAGTGAATAAGTAAAATTTTGTGGCCGGTGTATTTGTATGATAAAATGGGTTTTTGTGATTAAATTTGATATCGTTGGAAAAGTCTTGACCTGGAGTTGTGCCTTTTCATGGTTTCATAATATTCTCACCAATAGTCAATTTATTATGATAAGTATTTAGGCTGCATTCGAAAATATTATATCTCTCGAGACATAATTAAAAAATGACCTTATGACTCGTGAACTATTGAAATTTTTAAAGATATAAGCTCATCCCGATGTTACACTCATCGAGACCTTTCATTTAAGTGCCCACATCAAATTTTTATATATTTGATATATTTCTATATATGAATATATGAAAAATATATCAAAATGCATGTGGGTACTCAAGTGAAAGCTCTTGATAAGTGTAGCATCGAGATAAGCTTATATCTTTAAAAACGTCAATAGTTAAAAAAATACAGTGCAATTTAACAAAAGTCATTATTTATATTAATAAAGCAAAATTTTATTTATTTATAGTTTACAAGTCACAACAGTCACAAAGTGACTGCAAGGTTGCTAGTAATATTTATCTTACCAAAATATTAATATTTTTAGAAATGCCTTTGTAATTTTTTGATCAAGATTTAATAAATTAGACGAACAATGATTCAATTTTTTGAACATAAAATTTTTCTAGCACCTAATACACAGTAAAAAATTTTGCGTCATTGCGTCAAAAAATTTTGTATTAAATATTTAACACTTTTATGTTTAAATTTAACATTTATTGTGTTAAATTAACACAAAAAAGTGTTAAATATTTAACATAAAAATTTTTAACCCAAAATTTTTTATTATGTACTAGTGAAATATAAATAAAATAATAAATAAATATCTAAAAATAATTTTATTAATTAATAATAATAATAATGATAAATAATAATTAAGATTACATTTATTAAAGTATTGAATTTAAAAAGCCAAGTCCGCATAAATTTAAATGAAAAGCCTTGAAGTTTGTCGGAATTAAAACTGGTTGGGTAGGTCAGTGCGCTTTGTCTCGTAAATTCGCGATTCGGGGTTTCAATGCAGCCCACATTAAAAGAGAATAAGCAAGGAAGAAATATATACCTCTTTGAATGACAATGAAACGAGCGACCACTCTTTGTGATATCACATATTATTGTTGTTGTTATTATTATTATGACGACTGTGTAGAGTAGAATTATGTTTTAAGGTGGTGGTCCGTTGACGGGTTTTAGTTCTTCGCAGGTGGTGAGTGCGGGTGCACGCGTCCAAGGGGTTACAAAGAAGCGCCGATCAGCTGGCAATGTGCCCCTCTTGCTGGTTGTTGGAGATAAAATAGGGAGACTGAACATCCTGTGGCCAGTACGCCACGGCTGTTCTTTCTATTCTTACTCTTCATCTTCATCTTTTATATAAATATAAATGTACAAGTCATCATACTGATCTTTCTTCATCATTTATCATATTCTTCTTCTACTTCTTTTCCTTTAAATTCTTTAAAAATTGATTTCAGGTTTAATTATTAGTCAGATACACCCGCCAGATTTTCTTATTATTATTATTATTATTATTAAAATTATCGATGTAATTTCTTCATTGGTTTGGATAATTAATGTCTGAGCAGAGGAAGTGGTTCCTGGGGATAAAACAAAATAGATCAAAATAAAAGTAAAGATGGGATACATGAGATAAGAAATAAAAAAAAGGAAGTTAGGGTTGCAGACATCAGGTCGACAGCGTTAACTGGCACGCGACTGCCACGCGCCCCTGTTCCGTCTACTCTTTTTACTTCTCCGCTTCCTCTTTTCTCATTCCTTCCTCCCTGTACCCACTTATTGCCACACAACTAAACCTTACAACATACTTATACGGTCTTCATTTTAACTATTTTATTATTATTTTTTTTAAATTTAAACTGCCTATTAAATATATTATAATTATTAAAAATTTGAAAAATAGAATGAAAAATCATCATCCCCGGTCATTAGTATTGAAGATTCATGCAAAAATTAATTAAATTACTATTATTTCTATAAATAGATACACAAGTATTAAATTAATGTTAGATAAGCTTGAATGCACAGAAAAAAATTTTAACTTGAGCCAAGAAAATATTTTTCTTCCTAATTATTTTCTTGAACGAAAAAAAATTTTTTTTGACAAAAAAAATTTCACTTATTCCAACAAAATTAATTCTCTTACTTTAAGAAACACGCATTTTGATCCGAAAAAATTTATTTGAGTCAAGAAAATCTTGTTTTAAGAAAATTCAGCCTCTAATTCCAAAAAATTTAGTTTTTACTAAATTACTTCCACAAAAAATAGAATTTCAAGAAAAATTTTAACTTCAGACAACCCAACTTTGGTCTGTCTTCAGGCACCCGAAAATTTTCTTGAGCCAAGAATTTTGTTCTCCAAAGAAATTTTTCTTTCTGTGTGGCTTTCAGTAAAACAAAAAATAATTTTTAATTGTTGGGTTTTAGTCTAAAAAATGATTATTGGATTAACACCAAACTTCTTATCAAATCATATTAAATTAGTTCAAGATAAACATTTTTATAATACAAGACAAGAAAATCAATTAAAAATAGACAAAACAAAAATACATACTGCTGAAAAATCCATCACATATTTAGAATTCAATTTATACAATCAATTACTTGACCATATCAAAACTGAGGCCAGAATTAACATATATAAGAAATTAATAAAGAATTATATTCAAAACAATATTACAATTAAATTTTAGATTGTCGGGAAAAATAATAAATTAGAGAAAAATAATTATAAAATCAAAATAATTATTTAAATACACCTGTTTATATATTTTTAGAAATATTGTAAAAAAATAGTAAGTTGCTAAACATGAATAAATTTATTATTATTATTTCTTCTATAAAAAAACGGATGTAGAAATCACATACGTTTTAATTTCTAGGCATATGTGACGAGAGATGATTGAATGAACAGCAATCGCTAGCAGATGAGACACAACCACATTATATATTTAAGTCAAGAGATTTTTACGAGGAGACTTTATCAATTATTTTTTAAGGCGCTCAAAAACAATTGTATCTGCTACTCAATCTTTCTTTTAATTCATTTCATCTGATTCTGACTGTAAAAAAATACATTTACAATCGTTATTATTTATAAAATTGCTAATCAATCAATTTATATACATAACTTGATGGTCACCTTATTATTACAAGCCATAAGATCTTTTGATAATAGAACTTTTGTTGAAGTTATTTTTCCACCGGTTGTTTTGCTAACAAAGCCTTAAATATTTTATGACAATGAATGTGACAGACATATGATGTTTTTTTATTGTTGAATAAATAAATTAAGCTTTAATAGAATTACAGTAAACTACTGGATTTTGAAAATGTTTGGATGCAAATTTTTCAGTACAGAGTCATTGTTTAGAACAAATATGTATTTTTAGATTTTTAAAATCTTCTTCTTTATACAATCATCGTTGATTTAAGTGTGGTACTTTAAAATAATTGAAGAAATAAAATTCAAGGAGAAAAATTCTACCAATAGTTATTTTTATTTCTTCTTATCAATTTTTACATATTTTAATTAAATCTGGAATTAATATGTCTAAAATTTCGGAGATGAAAAAAATGAGACATTTAACGTTTAAATTATTTTATTGAAATTTATTTATAAAAACCGATGGAATCTCTAGCATGTCCTTATAGAAATAGCAGCATCGTAAAAACTTGTGACACTTGATCAATTGATTTAAAATTACGTCAAGATGCAATTATTGGCAAGCTCGAGTGCACTAGAAGTAATGTGACTTACCTTCTAGTTTAACCGTCCTCAATCGTTAACCCGCATACTGATCATGATCACCTATTAATTAGTCAATTCTCAATGTTGGCATCAAGATTAGAATTAGAAGTTACATTATAACACCTGATATATCGCCTTGTAATTGATGGACATAACACCGCAATTAAAAATAAATCATTTTATATTTTTGAGGACTATTTTTATTTATTTATTTATTCAATTTAATCGGCCCTAAAACAAGTGTTCTCTCAAGGCCGTAAAGTACAGAATATTACATTTATAGTGAGTAATTTTATAAACATAAAAGTAAAACACATTATATATTACATATAAAGTCAATGAATTTGAATTTAATTAAAGTATATTCTTAAAATATGTATTAATATACTCTTAAAAAGTTCAAAAAAATTCACATAAAAATTTTTTTTATTTTAATTCCCAAAAATCGCCTTTTTATTTTTCTTCCTAATTATTTTCTTGAGCAAAAAAAAATTTTTTTTGGATACAAGAAATTTCACTTATTCCAACAAAATTAATTCTCTTGCTTTAAAAAATACCTAACTTGATCCAAGAAAATTTATTAAAGTCGAAAAAATCTTCTTGTTTTAAGAAAATTCAGCCTCTTGCTCCGAAAAATTTAGTTCTCGATAGAAGTAAATTTTCTTGCCTAGAGAAAATTTCTCTCTTACTCCAAAAAATTAATATCTCGATAAAAGTAAATATAAAATGGGTATCAAATATTCAAGAGAAAAATTTTCTCAAGATGAGAAAATTTTTTTCTCAGCTGAAGTAGGTCGCGCTGCTTTCCTAAAGTATCTAAAAATCTTGATCAAATATAAAAATTTATTGTATCAAATACTTACGATAATTTGAATTAAGAAAAAATTACTTCCACTAAAAATAAAATTTCAAGAAAAATTTTAACTTCGGCCAACACAACTTTGGTCTTCCTTCAGGCACCCAAAAATTTTCTTGAGCCAAGAATTTTATTCTCCAGTCAAGAAATTTTTTTTTCTGTGTAAGCTTTCACACAAATTGTATGCCTTAACAATAAATATTTGTAAACTTTTGTTATAATATCTTCTTTATCGTTAAAGTTTCTTCATATTTCTTCCTTCTAGGTATTAATAAATTCAAAGTCAATGGTGGAAAATAGAGTAAGACTACCAACAATAATAACTAAATATAAACATTACCCTGTAGACCTTTTGAAGCGATTCCTGTTAAAATATTGGTCATACCGACGTCGGAAGGAACTTCTAATTATAGAAGTCGTTGTCGGAAGGTGGAAGTGAAGGAAGTTGAGGAGTAGGTAATGGTAATACAAGTAAAGATCCGAGTATGGAGGGTAAGGGTGCGGGTGGTACGAAAGGAATGGAGAATTGGTCGCTGGTTGCTGCATTGGACGACCGTAAAATGCAGGCTGCATCCGCTCTAAGCAGATGTTTGTACCACTGTGAACACCATACACCCTCGCTCCTCACTCTTCACTCTTCTCGTTTAGTTTAGAAGAGAAATACCCACTACACCGGAATATTTAAACTGGTCCACACTAGACTATTACATTACCGCATACGGAATACAGCATTCTCCATTCAGAATAGTAGTAGTAGGTAACTCCCTAATACTAATCCCAATCCCAGACGATCTACCTGGGACGATGAACTCACCCTGCTTTCAAAAGTTCATTCCTTGTATACGGTCGTTGATCTTCGGTAGAAATTATAAAAGCTTTTCCACATGTGGTCTACAAAAAATTTTCTGGTTTATGTTTCTAGGCTGGTTTGGACGAGTTCGGTGTTGATGGTTCCTAAAAATGATGATAAATATCGCTGATATATTTATAGCAATAATAATTAGCAGACATCTACAAATTTTTTTTTCATATTAAGTATTTTAAAAAATTTTTTATTTATTCTTACCCACACTGAGAGAAAAAATTCATTTTGAAAAAAAAAAGGACATTATTTTGACAAGAAATAAATTTGTGTAAGACTTTCAATAATTTTATTTATTAATTAAAGAAATAAACATTTTTCTCATAGTAATTTTCCTTTTGAAAAAAATTATTTTTGATTTAGAAAAAAAGAATTTTAAATAGACAACTGGTGAATTTTCATCCAAAACTGTGTTTTTCCAAATCTAACAAATTTTTTTTTAACAAAAAAATTACTGTGAGAAAAATTTTCATTTCTTCAGCTAAAAAAATAAATATTTTGACAATTTTGGGGATTTCGGTTATGAAAAAAAATAAATATAAAAATTCTACATTTAGAAGATTTAAAAAACTACAAGTTCAACTAAAAAAAAAAAAATTTTTTAGTTCTAATTTAACTTTTGAAAAAAATTCTTAAACTTCTGCTGATTTCAATATTATAAATTTTTTTAGTTTAATGAAGAATACTCCTTAGAAATACACTGGCCACAAAATTTTTCTTATTCTCTTAATAATATAGATTACAACATTACTCATTTTTTTATTTGAAAAATTTTTTTTATACAAATTATTGAAAAAATATTTTTTTATTTGTACATTGTAATTTTTTATTATTGAAAATTGATTAAAATTTTTTCTTATAAATTATTAAAAAAAAAAATATTTTTATTTATTTGTACATGTAATTTTTTTATAAATTAAATTATTATTTTATTCTTCTAATACTTGTAGAGTATGAGACAAAATTAAAAAAAAATTATCATTAAAGACAATATGCTTTAACATCACAGATTACAGTTGATGTCTGGAGCGAATGTGAAGAGTAATAAAAAACGACTAAAATATTTGCCGTCAGTTGACTCATTAATTTTTCCTGGATGAAATTAAGCTTTTGAATCACTGCTGCCGCACGAGCAGAGTATGAGTATGAGGCATAGTATGGGCTAAACAAGAGCTGCTACCGCAAAGAAAGAGCGTTCTTTCGCTAATTTTAGATCAACTTCAGGGTCCCTGGATATAGAGGCAGCTGGTGTGATTTGAGTCGCACGTGGTCTCCCCCATGACGCGTGTCCAGGCGTATGACCGGACATACATCTTTTTAATTTTAAAACTCGACCATTTTTGATCTTATTCTTATTACTTGGTTTGCGGTACACGATAAATGCTCCACGTACTCACCACTTTCTTCTTTCTAAATTTAATTAATTTCAAGCTGCAAAAATATTGTAAAATTTTTTTCTTGTAAACAAAAATTGAATTTTAAAACAAAATCAAGTATTATTTAATATAATTAGTAATTACTCTGATGAATAATTTTGTTGAAGTTCAAGAAACAGGTGGTCCGGATGTTTGAGGCTTTAATCTTAAAAACTCTTTAACTAAATCTTGAGACGTGTGGATCTGGATCCGGTGAGTAGAAGCCACTTCAGCGGATTTTTTTGCGGCCGTATACAAGATCTCAGTGAAGTAAAGAACACATCTATCCATGGTATTCTGTCCCCTATTCCAGTATTATATCTAAGGGACTGAGCCCCTAGCCAGTGTCAGCCGACAGCAAGCCGTGGCGCCACAAAACAATCAATTTGCGACGCGGCGCGGGATATATCTACTTAGTAAACCAACATAAACCTACGACCCACGTGTAATTTAAAAGAGAAAGAGGACTTGTGTATTATGATGTATATATACCATCGATAATCGATATCCGATTATGTTCCCGCAAGCTCGACCACGCCTCTGGCTTTTCCGTATCGCTTAATACCTCTTCATCTTAACCCTTTATTTTTCCGTCATTCTTAACGCTTTTGTTTTTTTATCTTACGCTCGCTATGACGCTTCCGCTTTTTTTATCCTCACTATAAAAAGGAGGAATTATTTCACCAAGCTTCAAGCTTCAACATCACCGCTGTATATTTTACGTTTTTTATTTTTGCTTAATCCTGACTTGTTAGGTTTAAAATGCTGAACATATTTTTCTAGAATTGTAATCGTAAATTTTTTTTTGTTTTATTATTATTATTATTATTTTTTGTTAAAAATTTTCAAGTCTGGTCTCACATGGCTTAAAAAACAATGATTTTTATTTTAGACCTTTATTTCTTGGATTTAATTCTCTGGTAGTGAGATAATTTAGCGACCATGCGCCACCTGTTGGATATTTGAGGAACTAATTTTATTAAAAAATTATCTGTGCTTGTATTAAACTATATTAGACCCAATATGGGCATATTAAGTCATTTTCTTACAAACAATAAAAAAAATTATCCTAACACTTCAACCTCCAGAAGATCTAAAAATAACAAGCGATAAATAAACAATTATAAAGCCGAAAAAAAAAATTTTTTTTTTCCCTACAATAACGACATCCGGCCAGTGGATTAAACATATAGATGAAACATCTTAACAACCTCTTGAAATAAAAGTGACAAGCTCCCCCCGGGTAAGCATGCCTGGCTACCATTTATTTTCCCTTCTTATTATTTTATCCTTTTTCTATTACCACGTGATGGGATCGATAATCGAATGGGTTTGTAAACCAGCCAATGGATGCGATCGTATTTCAAGATATCAAGTTATACATTTTTTCCTTACTACCCCTTCTTCACTCCGATCCAGATCCTTTTGTCAATAATGCCGCTCATACATTTCACCTTTTTATATATTACGATATTATATAATACTCTGGATTTCTATTCTTTCTCCTTTCGATTATTATTGTTTTTAAATATTACATTTGTCGGTAAATTTATTACGCTTTTATCCAAGCAAAAAAAAAAAAAAAAGGAGTCCATCTTTAATTTTGTTTTTACTTTACTTAATTTTTTATATTATTAAGAGAATTAGCAAAATTTTGTGACCTAAAATGCTTTATTTTTAAATACATAATTAAGAAATGACCTTGTATCTTGTGAACTATTGACATTTTTAAAGATATAAGTTCATATTGATGTTACACTCATCGAGACCTTTCATTTGAATACCCACATCAATTTTTCATATATTTTATATATTTATATATATGTATATATGAAAAATATATCAAAATGCATGTGGGTACTCAAATGAAAGCTCTTGATGAGTGTAACATCGGAAAGAACTTATATCTTTAAAAATGTCAGAGTTCAAGAAAGTACAGTGCAATTTAACAAAAGTTATTAATTTAATAAGGCAAAATTTATTTTTTTCAAAAATACACTTTCGATAAAATTCCGTTTAAAATTTCAGATCAATAAATAATTAAAGCGCTCAAATATATGCAACTTAATATTATTAAATGATAAAAAAATTTTATTTTTTTAAATTCTTGATAAGATTTTCCCTTAAATATTTTTTCACGTAAATAAAATTCCCGTTTTTTGTAAAAAAAGGTCGTATTTACCAGTACAGCCTTGTCCTCGAAATCGACGAGAGTAGCAGGCTGCGGAAATGGAATAAATAAAAAAGCCCCAGGTTTATTTCCGGTCCCGATCGAAGATTCAATTTGCGAAAGCGTCACACGCGATTGGATTAGTCGCGTTTTCCCGGTCGCGTAAAAATCCTAAGCAACTGAAAATAAAGCAACTGCCGGAGCTGTGTATATACAGCGTTTGTAGTGTATAGAGAGTATAGGAGTGCAGTATCGCCACCCCCAATACCCAGAGGGTGAATGTTTAAAAGTTTAAAACTCGGAATCCCTTTTCAGCGTTCGCGGTGCACAAACGATAACTTAACTCTCGAAATCGGCGATTCGTCGAGCGATGAGCGCAAATGCACCTCAGATACGATACGAGTGTAGTATCAGAATCAGAAACTCTTCTTCTACTTCTTCTATATATTTTTTTTTTCTTCTTCTTCTCATCGCTGGCTCGACTCGTATCCGCTCACTTCGTCAACCTGTCCATGTCTACCGAGACTTTTAGTTCCACCACTACTCCTCGGACGAAACTTTTGGATCCCTTTTACCCCGCAAGACTTAAAACTTTATCGTGCCTTCTTTGAGTCCAGAACAAAACCAAAAGGATCAAGATAAAGATAAAGAGAGAGAGAGAGAGTGAGGAAGAGAGCTAACGCAGAACCAAGAGAAGGAAAAGCGAAAAATAAAATGAAAATGAAAATGAAAAAATAAAAAAAAAAAATTTGTAAAAGAGAAAGAAGAAAGGGGTGCTGGGATAAAAAAAAAAAAAAAA
>JZSA01002065.1:0-13472 GCA_000956155.1 Cotesia vestalis
GGTTTTTTTTTTTTTTTTTTTTTTTTATACTAATTTACAATAATATTTTTTTAGTTATTCAATTTATTAATTTTCTAATTTATTAACTTTTTAATTTAATTAAATTTATTAATTTTTAATTTAATTTATTAACTTTTTAATTTAATTTATTAATTTTTTAGAGAATGTATTGAGAGCAATGTTAAATTGAATGATGATTTTGAAGTGAAGTGTCCTTTCGCTGATGTTACATATGCATGTCAATCTATTTTACAAGAAAGAGAAATCAAAGCAGTAAGTTTTTGGAATTTTTTTTTAACTAATATTTTCTCTAATTTCGATAAATAATTTAATCCGAATTTTTTCTTAATTAATAATAATAATAATAATAATAATAATTATTATATATAAATATTTTTTTTTTTTTTAAGCTTTTGGGAAAAGATTTATACGATAAACATTTAGAAAAATCATTGAAGCATGCCGCATTAACGAGCCCAGAATCATTTAATTGTCGTACAGCTGATTGTGATTACTGGTTCCTGCGCGACAAAGACCTCAACCATTTTTTGTGTCCTAAATGTGAGAAGACTAACTGTCTCACTTGTGAGGTAATTATATAAATTTATATTCTTATAAAAATCTAATTAATTAATTATGAAATTATTATTAATTAATTACGTGGTGAATTTTTAGGTAATTCATGAAGGCCGTACTTGCTTTGAATACCAAGATGACCTGGTAATTGCAAATAATACCGACGAAGCTAAGCGTCGTACTACTAAACAATTAGAAAATATGATAAAAACTAAAGAAGCTATGCCTTGTCCAAAATGCGGGATCATTTTGACCAAAGTCGACGGCTGTGACGGTATGAACTGTACAGTTTGTAAAACAGCTATTTGTTGGGCTACTCGCGGACCTCGTTGGGGACCTGGAGTACGTTTTATTAAACTTAAAAAAATTTTTTTTTGTTTCTATAATTCTATGATCGAATAAATATAAATAATTGATAAAATTAAATTTTCTAGGGTCCAGGAGACAAATCGGGTGGCTGCAGATGCGAAAAATATGCGAAATGTCACCCTAACTGCCACAACTGCCATTAAAAAATTTAATAAATAATTTTTTAACGTGAACAAATTTTATTGTTATTAATTAATTGATTATTAAGAAGAATTATTAAGATTATCAGTTATCCTTATCCTTATTGGCGATTGCTTCTAATCGCGAGACTAAAGTCGAAGGATGATGGTTTAATTGCCGACAAAGATTCGCGCCTGCTGCTGTCTGGATAGTCTGGACTAATTTTGCGCGTTCCTGATCAAGATTCATGGTCCCGTACTTCATAAAGTCCTTGATGTTCAAGAGGACTCCGTCCAGGATACCGGCTGCAAAAGGTTTTTTTAATTAATTGTAATATTAATATTAATAATTCGCATGACAAATGCCAAAAAAATTTTACAAAATTTTTTTCTGCCAATTATTGATAATATATTTTAAGTTTTAAACTAAAAAAAAAAAATGCGATACTAAAATTAGCAGGCATTTGACAATTTTTGATTTTTTTAATCAATAAAAATTGTAAGTAAAAAAATTTCAATTAATTGAGCTCATATTTAATAAATTTAGGAATTTTTTAACAAATAAATTATGACAAAAAAAAATTGACCTCTAGAAATTTGAAAAATAAAAAATGCAATTTTTTAAAATTAATTTCTTTGTTAAATAAAATTAAAAAATTAAGTAGTGACTGCTAAGTTTAATGTTATAGTAAAAAAATATTTTTTAAAAATTGCATTTGAAATTTTAAAAATTTTCTAAATGTCAAATTTTTTTTTTAATTATTTTTTTTAATAAAAAAATTCGAAAAATTTTCAATGGGTAATTTAATTTTCGTAAAAAAATTTTTGTAAGCCAAAGGATGTATGTTTATAATTATACGCGCTTTTGGCTTGAGGAACTTCAAAATTTAGTGATCTAAAGCCAAGAAGGCGTAGAAAATTTTTTTTGCCAATCTTTGCAAGCAAATTCTAAGCTTAAAAATGAAAAAAAAATTTTCAAAAGCCAAAAGGGCGTATTTCTAAAAATATTTGCCCTTTTGGTTTTAGAAATTAAAAAATTTAGTGATCTTAAAGCCAAAAGAGCGTAGAAATTTTTTAATTGATTAATTTGTCTTATTAATCGATTGGGTATCTTTGTATCTCTAGTTGATCTTCATACCCTGAGTATTATTTTGATCTAGCTTTATTTTTCATGAAAATTAATTTAACCGACATTTAATAATTTTTAGAATTTTTTTTATTGAAAAAATTATTACAAAAAAATAAAAAAAAATTTTCATTTGTAAAAAACTTTAATTATTAAATAATGATTTTTGGTAAATTGATATTTTTAAAGATATAAGCTCATCTTGATGTTGCACTCATCAAGAGCTTTCATTTGACTACCCACATGGCATTTTTTATATATTTTATATATATGGTATTTGTGAAATATATAAATATATAAAATTTATGAAAAATTGATGTGGGTACTCAAATGGAAGCTCTCGATGAGTGTAACGTCGAGATGAGCTTATATCTTTAAAAATTTCAATAGCAGACAAGATACCAGGTCATTATTATAATTTATAATTTATAATTAAAATAAATTAAATTATTAATTTCAAGAAAAAAATTTTAAATGGAAAATTTTCTAATTTAAATATTCTGCAAGCCTGCACGAAACAATGATACTTATCACAACAAAAACATTAATGCTAATGGAGCGCAACATTGCATTGTTGAAAGCATCTATGATAACATCTCTATAGAAAAAAAAATAATAATGTTTACATAGATTAATCTTTTAGTCAAACTACTTTACCATAAAAATAATAAAAAAGTATTTAAATAAAATTCTAATTAAAAAAAAAAATATTTCAGATGACAACCAACATCTGGGAGGACCTAGGATCCCCGCGATTAATCGTAGCACCGATGGTAGACGCCAGCGAATTAGCCTGGAGACTTTTATCCCGGCGCCACGGCGCTCAGCTGTGTTACACGCCGATGCTTCACTCCTCGGTCTTCTGCCGGGACCCCAAGTACCGGAAAGAGTTCCTGGCCAGCACACCGGAGGATCGTCCCTTGATAGTTCAATTTTGTGGGAACGACCCGGCGACTCTCTTGGAGGCAGCTCTGCTGGCCGAGCCTTACTGCGACGCGGTTGATATTAACATTGGGTGTCCTCAGGCGATCGCCAAGCGCGGTCACTACGGAGCTTACCTTCAGGACGACTGGGACTTGTTGGCGAAGATTGTCAGCACGCTGAGCAAGAGCCTGAAGATTCCTGTCACTTGCAAGCTGAGAGTCTTTCCTGAGATTGATAAGACGATTGCCTATGCTAGGATGCTGGAGGCTGCTGGAGCTAGTTTGCTGACTGTTCATGGAAGAACTAGAGAGCAGAAGGGTCCATTGACTGGTTTGGCTTCTTGGAAACATATCAAAGCTGTCAGGTATTTTTTTATTATAAATTTAATTTTTTTCAAGCATTAAAAAAATTATTTTAAAATTATAAAATCATTTCTTAATTATAAAAATTAATTAAAATAAATTTTTAGGGAAGCTATCAAGATTCCAATGTTTGCAAACGGAAACATCCAGTGTCTCCAGGATGTAGAGAGATGTCTGAAAGAAACAAAAGTCCAAGGGGTGATGACAGCAGAGGGAAGTCTCTACAACCCTTATATCTTCGACGGTGTGAATCCTCCGTGCTGGGAGCCTGCTCTGGAGTACTTGGACCTGGTGGAACTCCACCCAGCTCCTGCTTCGTACATCCGAGGACATTTGTTCAAAATTTTCCAACATATGTACGCTTAAATCTCAAAAATATTAGCAAATAGTTTTTTTAAGTATTAAATTTATTTGAGTATTTATTTAAATAAATATTTTGACAAACTTAGACTTTGTTTGCCGGAAAATGCTGAAGAACGTGCCCTCCTGGCGCGGTTTTCCACCATGGAGTCCTTCAGGAGCGTCGTGGTTTTTAAAGATATAAGCTCATCTTGATGTTGCACTCATCAAGAGCTTTCATTTGACTACCCACATGGCATTTTTTATATATTTTATATATATGGTATTTGTGAAATATATAAATATATAAAATATATGAAAAATTGATGTGGGTACTCAAATGGAAGCTCTCGATGAGTGTAACGTCGAGATGAGCTTATATCTTTAAAAATTTCAATAGCAGACAAGATACCAGGTCATTATTATAATTTATAATTTATAATTAAAATAAATTAAATTATTAATTTCAAGAAAAAAATTTTAAATGGAAAATTTTCTAATTTAAATATTCTGCAAGCCTGCACGAAACAATGATACTTATCACAACAAAAACATTAATGCTAATGGAGCGCAACATTGCATTGTTGAAAGCATCTATGATAACATCTCTATAGAAAAAAAAATAATAATGTTTACATAGATTAATCTTTTAGTCAAACTACTTTACCATAAAAATAATAAAAAAGTATTTAAATAAAATTCTAATTAAAAAAAAAAATATTTCAGATGACAACCAACATCTGGGAGGACCTAGGATCCCCGCGATTAATCGTAGCACCGATGGTAGACGCCAGCGAATTAGCCTGGAGACTTTTATCCCGGCGCCACGGCGCTCAGCTGTGTTACACGCCGATGCTTCACTCCTCGGTCTTCTGCCGGGACCCCAAGTACCGGAAAGAGTTCCTGGCCAGCACACCGGAGGATCGTCCCTTGATAGTTCAATTTTGTGGGAACGACCCGGCGACTCTCTTGGAGGCAGCTCTGCTGGCCGAGCCTTACTGCGACGCGGTTGATATTAACATTGGGTGTCCTCAGGCGATCGCCAAGCGCGGTCACTACGGAGCTTACCTTCAGGACGACTGGGACTTGTTGGCGAAGATTGTCAGCACGCTGAGCAAGAGCCTGAAGATTCCTGTCACTTGCAAGCTGAGAGTCTTTCCTGAGATTGATAAGACGATTGCCTATGCTAGGATGCTGGAGGCTGCTGGAGCTAGTTTGCTGACTGTTCATGGAAGAACTAGAGAGCAGAAGGGTCCATTGACTGGTTTGGCTTCTTGGAAACATATCAAAGCTGTCAGGTATTTTTTTATTATAAATTTAATTTTTTTCAAGCATTAAAAAAATTATTTTAAAATTATAAAATCATTTCTTAATTATAAAAATTAATTAAAATAAATTTTTAGGGAAGCTATCAAGATTCCAATGTTTGCAAACGGAAACATCCAGTGTCTCCAGGATGTAGAGAGATGTCTGAAAGAAACAAAAGTCCAAGGGGTGATGACAGCAGAGGGAAGTCTCTACAACCCTTATATCTTCGACGGTGTGAATCCTCCGTGCTGGGAGCCTGCTCTGGAGTACTTGGACCTGGTGGAACTCCACCCAGCTCCTGCTTCGTACATCCGAGGACATTTGTTCAAAATTTTCCAACATATGTACGCTTGAATCTCAAAAATATTAGCAAATAGTTTTTTTAAGTATTAAATTTATTTGAGTATTTATTTAAATAAATATTTTGACAAACTTAGACTTTGTTTGCCGGAAAATGCTGAAGAACGTGCCCTCCTGGCGCGGTTTTCCACCATGGAGTCCTTCAGGAGCGTCGTGGAGAGACTAAAGAATAGGTACTTGCCCTATCATGAAGGAAAAATCCTCTGGGAGCAGAGTTCTCCTCCGGAGGATTTTAATTTGGTGCTACCGCCTTGGCTTTGTCAACCTTATGTTCGTGATGCTCCTCAGGTTCATATTGAGAAGGTCTCAGCCAAACAAATAGAGGTAATTTTTAATAATATTAAAATTTCCAGACATTTGATAATTTTTTAAATAAATTTTTTTTTCTATAATTTATTTGTTAAAAAATTGAAAAAAAATTTTTTTTTAATTTTAAAATCATTTTTTATTATTTATTAACTGATTAATTATTTTTTTATAGAGTGAGGGAATGAAAAGAGAATTTATTGACGAAGAAGGAAACCAAATATCTCGAAAAAGGATGAAAAAATTGCGTCGCGTTGCAAGACGCCCCAATCAAACTTCACAGACACCAAAAATCCGCAGAGCATCTATTTTATGTGCAGAGTGTCCTAATCCAAAGGTAAATTATTATTAATTTTATAAATAATTAATTTAAAAAAAAATATTATTAATTAATTTTTTAGGGAGCCAAGTGTGAGTACAATTATTGCCGGCAATGCTGCAGGAACAAATGTTACACCGACAACCTCGACTGTGCTGGTCACCGGAATCTAACGAAGACTCGCCGTGAAATAGCGACTAATTACGCAATCCAAAGATTCAACGATCTAAAAGAAAGCTGATAGACAATTTTATAATTAATTTAAATAATTGTGTAAATATATACATAAATAAAAAATTTTTCTTTTTTTAACCATTTAATTAATAACTATAGAATCTCTATAATTATTGATGATAATTAATAAATAATAATTATTTTACACATGTACAAGAGCGATTTCTCGCAGGAACTATGCTAAAACACCCGAAAAATTGCCAAGAATTTGTGAATTTTTTTCATTGTCGCTATTAGGTGTCTTTTTGCTGTGCCAATTCTTCTTGCTTAGCAGTAATAGGAGCATTAGAGCTGGCAGGTGAACCAGTGAGAAACGAAATAATTTTCTTGAACTTGCGCTATCTGATTGTTGGTTGAATTTCCATGCTGAAAATTTTTTTTTTTATTAATTAATTAATTTACTTATTTTATGATATTAAAATTGACAATTGACATTTTTTTTTTATTTTTCTTGAATAATAAATTAAATCTAAAAAATTATTTATAAAAAAATTGAATAAATAATTTTTTAAAACTTTTCAAGATAAAATTTTTAAAATAAATTTTTTTTTCTTTAATTTATTAATTAAAAAATTACCTAGATATAGAAAATAAGCGTTTAAAGGAGTTGAAAACGCTGCAAACCACCAATTAGTAACATCTAAAACCGGAGCGAGATATGAAAGCCCCGCTAGAGCTGCAGTGTACCTCAAAGCAGTCCTCCGACAAAGGCTAGGATTAGTAACAGCCATCATCCTATACCCAGCACGGGAGTAATCAGCTCTGAGGTTCCAAGACAGCGCATTAAAATGAGGAAACTGCCAGGCGTAGAGCATCCCGGACATAATCCACGCGCCGGGCGATAAAATGTCACCCACGCAGCCTGCCCAGCCCATTAGAGGCGGTATTGCGCCAACTAGAATTTTAAAAATAATTAATGCTCTATTTTTAAATACATAATTAAAAGATGAGCTTATATCTTTATAAATATTAAAATTTGACGTAATTTTTTATAATTAAAAATATAAAATTATTACCAACAGATCCGACCCAGGTGTTGAGAATAGAATACCTCTTCATCGGCGTGTAAACGAGAGTGTAAAGAACTAGATTAGCAGCACCCAGTGCTGCTGTCAGTCCGTTGACTTGAAAGTACAGAAGAGACAGTCCAGCAGCTCCTGAAAGCCCGGCGAAAATTATTGCCTGGCCAGGTGTTAAATGTCCGCGAACAAGAACCCGGTTCTTGGTTCTAGACATCTGGGAGTCGAAGGGAACCTCGAAGAACTGGTTGATGGAGTTCGCCGTCGCTGACACTAGTCCAGTTCCTAGAGAACACATTATGAAAGTCGTCGGGTCGAATACTCCTGGTGCTAAAGCGTAGCCTCCCATTGTTGTTATCACCACCAGAGCTTTAATAATTATTTTTTTTTTAATAAATAAATTTGTAAATATAATTATAAATATTCATTATTCAAATTGTGGATTATAATATATATAAAATTTTTTTATTTGGGTAGTTTATTATGTTTAATGAATGAAATATTATTAATGGCCGTTTTAATTATTATTATAATCATTGAATGATTATAGAATAAATTTATTTATATATTGCAAGGAGTACACAGAAAAAAAGGTTTACTTGAGCCAAGAAAATATTTATTTTTTTGAGCGGAGAAAAAAATTTTTTTGACTCAAGAAATTTCACTTATTCCAACAAAATTAATTCTCTTGAATTAAAAAATACGTATCTTGATTTAAGAAAATTTATTTAAGTCAAGAACATCTTCTTGTTCTGAGAAAATTAAACCTTTTGCTCCAAAAAATTTAGATCTTGATAGAAGTAAATTTTCTTGTCTTGAGAAAATTTCTCTCTCGCTCCAAAAAATTAAATATCTCGATAGAAGTAAATTTTTAATTTATATTTTTGTTAATTAACATGTCAAATTGGAAGATTAAATCATATTGAATCATTTTTTTTTCATTCAATATTTATAAATGCACGCTAAAATAATATAAAATGGGTATCAAATATTCAAGAGAAAAATTTTCTCAAGGTGAGAAAATTTTTTTTTTAGCTGAAGTAAGTGGCGCTGCTTCCTTAAAGTATCTAAGAATCTTGATCAAATATAAAAATTTATTGTATCAAGTATTTATGACAATTTGAATTAAGAAAAAATTATTTCCACCCAGAATAGAATTTCAAAAAAAAATTTTACTTCGGTCTTTGTTCAGGCACCCAAAAATTTTCTTGAGCCAAGAATTTTGAGAAATACGTATTTTCTCAAGAATTTTAAGAAATACGTATTTCACTTGAGTCAAGAAAATATTTATCTTCTTATTTATTTTCTTGAGCGGAGAAAAATTTTTTTTTGACTGAAGAAATTTCACTTATTCCAACAAAATTAATTCTCTTGCTTTAAGAAATACGTATCATGATCCAAGAAAATTTATTTAAGTCAAAAACATCTTCTTGTTCTGAAAAAATTCAACCTCTTGCTCCAAAAAATTTAGTTCTTGATAGAAGTAAATTTTCTTGTCTTGAGAAAATTTCTCTCTTGCTGCTTAAAGCATTTAATTTTTCACGCCCCACTTTCAATTGAATTTCTCAATTTCAATTAAAAATAATTAAGACGATTGTCATCAACAAGATCACTTAATCACCCGCAAAAGTAAAAAGGCTTATCGGGGGAATTAATTTTAAGCACGCGATGTAAAAATCATGGCAATCCCGCAGCCGGTGCGTTGCGCAATTTTATATTTTTAGGAGCAATATTTCAGCGGATACTCTGGTAGGCAATTAACCGTGATCCACCGATAATACTCGTACACTTCCAGCTCCAGCTCAGGCTCAGGCTCTCACTCTCATCGCCATTAAAATTAAAATATATAACATTAAAACAAGGCTTTCATTTACTTCATTTTATTTCGCCACAATTATAAAATCTACCTAAAATTTAATATCCCTGCGCTAACTGCCCCACAGCAAACGTTATACTTACTAACTACCAACGGGTTTGACACTTTTTTTATCGGTAATATTAATCTTTAAAGATTCCCGTGCTGTATAATCCTCAAGAGGCATCTTTACCTCTTTACAGCTTACTCCATGAATAAATTTATTTCGAATTATTTTAATTGTCTATCCTTAATGTTATTACACCTCCCGAGGCAGAGGAGAGAATCTTGATCAGTTACCAATTGCGAAAATAAAGTCTACCTACGGTGAGATCGAGATTTAAAGTTCGATAGTTAAATATTGAGGGTTAAGTATATAGCATGTAGTGTCGATAGCGTGGCGGCACACGTTCAATTTAAAAGTCCGCGAGTTAAGTGTGAAGACATCAATCGAAACATGACAGACATGTTGACGTTAACATATCACCAAGTCCTTCGACATCATCACTGACTAACACTATAAGCCAAAGACGTATCAAGGTGATCGTGTCATCAATGAAATCGACTCACTTATTTCGAAATTATTTTTATCATTCACTTATTTATATTTATTCTACTTTTTTGTGCCCATTTATTTTATTTCGATTATCTTGTCTCACTACTTTGCTCCCAAACTTTCTTAAATAATTCCGTCTGCACTGATAGAAGAATTTAGTACGGAGTAATAAACTGATTTAGTAACAAAATTTTTAGTCTTTTATTTGGGAGAAAAAGATATTTTTTACCCATCAATATTATTTGTTTAATAAATGATTTTTTTATTTTAAATAAATTATATTAAAATAAACAAAGCTTTATTAATTGAAATAAATATTTGTTTCCACTAAATAATATTTAGTAGTATACGGAAAGAACAAGATGACACTGGATATCATCCCAGATTATACTGAGTGAAAAAAAATTTTAGCTAGTAGCTAGTATAATCCAGATTACAATGAGTATCATCCAGATTACAATGAGTATAATCCAGATATCACTCAGTATAATCTAAATTATACTAGCTACTATCTGAAATTTTTTTCACCACAGATATCACTGAGTATAATCTGGATGATATCCAGTATCATCTTGTTATTTCCGTGTAGTTACTGAATGTTTCTTTGGTAAGTCAAATTATTTTATTCAGCTCGATTTTGGGAGATTTATCAATCCTTTGAAAACACACATACTCCTATATGGCTTATGTCATATCTCAGAGGAGCTTAGTTAAAATTTTTTAATTTGTCTATTATTGATATGTTAAAAACTTGTTTAATTTTAAATTTTATAAATGTCTCAAATAACAATTGATAATTTATTGAGACTATTTTCTTTATAATACCTTATATTTGTACTTAAAATTATTTATTTTAATTATTTTGATTTATTTTGAATAAAAAAGTTATATTATATGCTAAAATTAGTTAAAAAATCAATTTCTTTAATACACAGAAAGAAAAATTTCTTGACTGGAAAACAAAATTCTTGGCTCAAAAAAATTTTCGGATGCCTGAAGGAAGACCGAAGTTGTGTTGGTCGAGGTAAAAATTTTTCTTGAAATTCTATTCTTGGTGGAAGTCATTTTTTCTTAATTCAAATTATCATAAATACTTGATACAATAAATTTTATATTTGATCAACATTTTTAGATACTTTAGGGAAGTAACGTCACCTACTTCAGCTGAGAAAAAAATTATCTCATCTTGAGAAAATTTTTCTCTTGAATATTTGATACATTTAATATTATTTTAGCGTGCATTTATAAATATTGAATGAAAAAAAAAATGATTCAATATTATTTTACATGTTAATCAATGAAAATATTAATGAAAATTTACTTCTATCGAGATATTTAATTTTTTGGAGCAAGAGAGAAATTTTCTCAAGGCAAGAAAATTTACTTCTATCAAGAACTAAATTTTTTGGAGCAAGAGGCTAAATTTTCTCAAAACAAGAAGATTTTCTTGACTTAAATAAATTTTCTTGGATCAAGATACGTATTGCTTAAAATTCTTGAGAAAATACGTATTTCTCAAAATTCTTGGCTCAAGAAAATTTTCGGGTGTCTGAACAAAGACCGAAGTTGAGTTGACCGAAATAAAATTTTTTTTGAAATTCTATTCTGGGTGGAAATGATTTTTTCTTAATTCAAATTATCGTAAATACCTGATACAATAAATTTTTATATTTGATCAAGATTTTTAGATACTTTAGGGAAGCAGCATCACTTACTTCAGCTGAGAAAAAAATTTTCTCACCTTGAGAAAATTTTTCTCTTGAATATTTGATACATTTAATATTATTTTAGCGTGCATTTATAAATATTGAATGAAAAAAAAAATGATTCAATATTATTTTACATGTTAATCAATGAAAATATTAATGAAAATTTACTTCTATCGAGATATTTAATTTTTTGTAGCAAGAGAGAAATTTTTTCAAGTCAAGAAAATTTATTCCTATCAAGAACAAAATTTTTGGAGCAAGAGACTAAATTTTCTCAAAACAATAAAATTTTTTTGACTTAAATAAATTTTCTTGGATCATGATACGTATTTCTTAAAGCAAGAGAATTAATTTTGTTGGAATAAATGAAATTTCTTGCGTCAAAAAAATTTTTTCTCCCCTCAAGAAAATAATTAGGAAGAAAAATATTTTCTTGGCTCAAGTAACCTTTTTTTCTGTGTACTCCTTGCAATATATGAATAAATTTCTTGTATAATCATTCGATGATTATAATAATAATTAAAACGGCCATTAATAATATTTCATTCATTAAACATAATAAACTATCCAAATAAAAAAATTTTATATATATTATAATCCACAATTCGAATTATGAATATTTATAATTATATTTGATTTCAAATTTTATTTATTGTGCTTCTTTTTTTTTTTAAGTCAATCTTGTTACTCCGGCGATTTTAAAATCATTAAAGAATGAGCAGTGGTCTTGATCTTGGTAGGGTTATAATTTATTAATCCAAACTGAATAACTTTATAACATTTACACTCACACTCAGTGTACACTCAAACATCAACATAAATCACTTGTATAAATATATGTGGGTTAAAAGCAAGTGTCGACATCAATGTTGTGCGAAAAAAATTTAAAACCTCGAGTTTTAAAAACAATTAAAAATTATTCCAATGATCAGAAGACTAAAACAAATCACGACAAAGCACCAGCTACTGTTGCTGATCATTATTATAATTATTTAGTAAGTATTACTCTTGACAATTATTTTTAATTATTAAGAATAAGTCGTAAAGAAAATTGCAATTTTAATTGTTTGGTTTTGTATGTAAACATTAATATTATTGTTGCGCTTTACGCTGTTAATTTACGTAATTGTTGTTGTGATAAATGCTGGCTGTCTAATAATGTTCTTTGTTGAATCATTGCCAGATATCCGTTGTCTTGTCTGGGTTTAAAGACATACCTGTTAATCTTTATCGTGCCATTGTCGAGGATACTGATTACTACAAAGTTCTCCAGCTGCCTGTACATGAGCTTATTGACCAGGAATTTATCGCGGCCTTTGTTAAAAAAGGTGAGTTCTTTATTTGTAAACAAAGATTTTTTTTTTTCTAATAATAATATTTTAACTTTAAAAATTTTTGTGCAATTCTGGTAATTTTTTCTGGACTTTATCCAATTTTTATATTTTTAGTTTTTTACACACTATTTTTTTTTTTCACATGTAACACTTGAATAATTAATACAATTAATCATTCATTAATTATTAATACGGTTGATTGAAATTTTTATTTTATTTTTCCTGTTTATTCAATATTTATTCAATAATTTTTATAATACTGAAGTTGTCAATTAAAATTTTTTTTTAAAATTAATTACAATAAAAAAGTGCGTCTAAAAATTTTCACTTGTAATTTTTATTAATTTTTACATGTGGAATTTTTTAATTAATTTTTTTTTATATAAATTTAATTGTTATAAAATTCTAAAAAAATTTTTAATATCTGTCAATTTCAGTGTTTTTTTTTTTTTTTTTTTATTGTTTTCTTCACCTTCACTCCAAAATGATTAGCATATACAATGGTTAATCATTATTTCACCGAAGGTAGACTAAACGTGAATTCTTTCCCATTCAATAAATTTAGTAGTTTATTGCGCAAAAGAATCAAACATTTTCTAAAAATACCATCACCTATTTGAAAAAAAAAAAAATAAAAAAGAAATAGAAAATAAAAAA
>JZSA01002066.1:0-11297 GCA_000956155.1 Cotesia vestalis
ACAAGCTACAAACAATGGCGGTAGCCAATTTTTCGAGATCATTCCATATAAAAACTTGCCATTTATTAATAAAATAGTAGTAATTATTAGAAGGGTTATTATTATTACATAAATAACAATAGAAGCAACAATGAGTGCATTCTTCATCGATAAATCAAGTGACATGATACGTTACAAGCAATTAGACTCCAACCTGAGAGGTTATAATCTTACTGAATACGTAAATGTATCTACTACAAAAGGGGATTGTTTTGCGCACTATTTTTATGCGACGCCTATCAACAATCAAACATTGAAATTATTAAAAAACAATCACGTTGATCGCCTGGCATGTATTTACGTTAACAAACGCGATAACAAAGTGTTGTTTATACGTTATGACGGCTTGGCGAAATCATTTGATGACGTTAGAACAGTCATTTACGATTACTGGACAATTAAGGAAGCAAATTTAATGATGAACGACAATAATAATATTGATTATTACATTGAAAAGATTAATAGAGATGAAATAACACTTACTGATGTCGACAAAAATTCTATGGACGATTACGAATATGTCGGCTATGCTCACTGGCGCTACTTTGATCGGGGAATCCTGTACTATGGAACGCGTTATTTGTCCGATGAGAGCGTCGTTAGTGCCTTGGAAAACGATCAAACAAACCGGAATAAGAGAGATTTTCTTGAATCTTTTATTTTATACGGAACAGTACACGAAAGTGACACTTTGTGGTCACGAAATCAAATCAATGATTTTGTTAAACAGTTTCATATTCAATCAGAAAACATTACGGTTGTTTTACCAACTAATAAGGGCGAAGATGACGAAGATGACGAAGATCTCTAATTATTTATATTTTATCTACTTAAATAATTACTGAAAAAATTTACAAGATTTAACATTGGTATAAAAAAAAATTACAATTTATGATTTTTTATATTAATTTTTGATAGACTACAAAAAAATGCTTTTTTTTTTTTTTTTTTTTTAATTGTTAATTATTTTATGTATTTTACTTGTAAATAATTACTTTTTTTTTTTTAAAGAGCGATAAAAATAGAAAAAAATAAAAAATTTATCATTTTTTTTTTGAGTTGTAAAATTTGTTAAAATTGTGGAAATTAACTTTTTTTTTTAATTGTTAATTTTTTTATGTATTTTTCAAAAAAAAATATTTCAAAATTAAAAAAAAAAATTAAAATTAAAATTATGGGCCCCTTTCTTTTAAATAATTTCTTTTTTTTTTTTTTTTAAAGAGCGATAAAAATAAAAAAAAATTAGAAAAAAAAATTCAGAATATCATAATTTAAAAATTTTTGGAATCGTAAATTAAAATTAAAAAAAAAAAATCAACCTAAAATATCGAATTTTCATACTCTTTATAATTTTTCTCATAAATCCGCCGTGAAGAACAATTTGAAAAAAAAAAAAAATAAAAATTAAAAAAAAAATAAAATTAAAAAAAATTTTTTAAAAATGAAGTAAAAAAAATAAAATAAAAAATAAAAAAAAAAACATTTAAAAAGATCAAATTTTTTTATTTTTTATTTTATTTCAATTTTATCTAAAATATCTGGGATCCACTTTTGCATAATTACCAAATTTTTTTTTTTTTAGTTTGAAACTTAGAATTTGTTTGCAAAAAAATTTTTTTTCGCTCTTTTATTATTTATCATGCAATATATAAATATATAGTTGAATTAATAAATAGATATACAATTAATATAAATTTATTTTGCAGGAATTCAATAAATAATTCAAGTGAATTGGATATCAAAAAAGACATTTTATACATTGAGTACCGTGGATTTTTTACAAGATCAAGAGTAATTAAAATCTTAAACACCATGAAGGAATTATTGAACTCATCAAAAACCACAGAGTTCTGGGGATTACATGTCCGAGGTTTTGACAACAGCCCAGTAAGTTGGGGACTGAAAGAGCATGCAGTGATTAACAATGACGGTACTAACAATTACACTGTAATTTTAAAACACAGTGAGATTATAATACAAAAATGTCTGAGCTCAAGTAGTCGGCCGAAAAATAAATAAATTGAATTTTAATTTAGATTTTAAATAATTAGGCTGATAATTAATGGACTATCACAAATATTTGCTAAGTGACTAGTTGATAAATAATCGATGTATAAATATTTAAGCTTGATAATTATTAATTATAATTAATGAGTGAAAGTATCGCAGACTAACGAGATCAGGCTTTGCCTTAAACAAATAAATCCAAGCATTACGGCCTAAATAAAAAGGCACTACGTTCGTTCACACTAATCTATTCGTGCATGCAATGGACGTCTTTTAGTTACTTTTTTTTTTAAGTTAATAAATAAGTAATTAAGTACTTAATTGTAAGCGTATTTTTAATTAAAACTAGGGAATGAGTTATTAGAGTAAGAGATGAGAAGAATCCGCTTTGGAGAATCTCACTTTCGAGTTGTGATAAAGGTCTTCTATTCCTGAGCCCACTGACATTCGAGATTTTGATCGGGCCATAAATTCATTTATGTCGTCCATGTCTCGGCTGTATCTAAAAAAAAAAAAAAATTATTTAAAAAAATTTTTTTTTAAAAAAAATTATTTAAAAAAATTATTTGTTAAAGAAATTATTTAAAAAAATTTTTTTTTTTTAAATTATTTAAAAAAATTTTTTTGTTAAAGAAATTATTTAAAAAAATTTTTTTTTAAAAAAAATTATTTAAAAAAATTATTTGTTAAAGAAATTATTTAAAAAAATTTTTGTCAAAGAAATTGTTTAAAAAAATTTTTTTTTTTTTTTAAATTATTTAAAAAAATTTTTGTCAAAAAATTTGTTTAAAAAATTTTTTTTTTTTAAAGAAATTATTTAAAAAAATTTTTTTGTCAAAGAAATTATTTAAAAAATTTTTTTTTAAGAAAAGCCACCTGTTGGTAATAAATTTAACTATGTAATTTAATGGAGGGGGTTTTAAGCTGTGTGTATTAGCGCAACGAGCAAAGAGTGTGTGCTAAAACACGAGCGCAGAAATTTTTATCCACAAAATTTATACATAAATAAATATAATTAATATTATATTAAGGTAAAATCCTCCATTATTGACACTATAAGAGTGATTATGAATATTTGAATTTTTTTTGTTGTGTTTCAAATCAATATTGTCAACTTTTTTTTTTAAGACACCTTAATCATTTTTTTTATCTTCTTATAATTAAGAAATGACCTTGTATCTTGTTAATTATTGATATTTTTAAAGATATAAGCTCATTTTGACATTATACTCATTAAGACCTTTCATTTGAGTACCCATATTAATTTTTCATATATTTATATATTTATATATATCATATATATATATATATATATGAAAAATATATCAAAAATTCATGTGGGTACTCAAATGAAAGCTCTTGATGAGTGTAACATCAAGATGAGCTTACATTTTTAAAAATATCAATAATTAAGAAATTACCTTGTATCTTGTCAACTAATGATATTTTTAAAGATATAAGCTCATCCCGATGTTACACTCATCGAGACCTTTCATTTGAGTACCCACATAAATTTTTCATATATTTATATATTTATATATATCATATATATATATATATATATGAAAAATATATCAAAAATTCATGTGGGTACTCAAATGAAAGCTCTTGATGAGTGTAACATCAAGATGAGCTTACATTTTTAAAAATATCAATAATTAAGAAATTACCTTGTATCTTGTCAACTAATGATATTTTTAAAGATATAAGCTCATCCCGATGTTACACTCATCGAGACCTTTCATTTGAGTACCCACATAAATTTTTCATATATTTATATATTTATATATATCATATATATATATATATATATGAAAAATATATCAAAAATTCATGTGGGTACTCAAATGAAAGCTCTTGATGAGTGTAACATCAAGATGAGCTTACATTTTTAAAAATATCAATAATTAAGAAATTACCTTGTATCTTGTCAACTAATGATATTTTTAAAGATATAAGCTCATCCCGATGTTACACTCATCGAGACCTTTCATTTGAGTACCCACATAAATTTTTCATATATTTATATATTTATATATATCATATATATATATATATATATGAAAAATATATCAAAAATGCATGTGGGTACTTAAATGAAAGCTCTTAATGAGTGTAACATCGAGAAGATGTGTAACAATTAAAAAAAAATACATACCGACTAGCAGGTCGACTATGACTCTCCCCAGAGTCAGTAGATTTGATCCCACTCATCTCCATGTCATCAGTACTAAAACTGGTGGTAGTCCCCGAAGGAAACAGCATAGTATGCTTCAGCAAATCATCATTTAAATACGGCGGCAGACTCTCATCATCATCAACAATCAAATGATTTGCATTATCCACGGCGATAGACTCAACCATCTCCAACCACTGCTGATTATGAGACCTAAACTTCTCAACTTTGATCCTAGCAGCCCACTCTTTGTCGCACATGGCAATGACATCCAAGCAGGCGTCACAAACCTTCCTGATCGCGGGGTTCTTGTCATGCATCAAGTCAATCAAGTACCCAGGCGCTTCATTATTAGTCTCTCTGATCAAGTAATCCCTCGTGGACTCATGCATAGCGATCTGGTAAAAAACATAAATAATCTGCAAGACAATTTCATCATCTTCCTGCTTGGCTCTCAGCAATTCAATGCAAGAAAGCAACAAGTCAGCCTTGCAGATCAGCCTAGCACAATCTTCATCACTCGCAGCAGTCCCTAAGAGAATCACAACCTCCAGAATCAAGTCATCCGGTGCTTTTCCCACCACCAAGTTGTTCCTGATCCAAGGAATCAAGTTGCACCGCTGTAAAATCTGAGCGTAGTCCAAATCCGGCAGGACCAAGTTCCCCATCACTCCAATAAGCTCTAAAATAAAATCCTGAGAGTCTGACTGGGTCAGCGCCATAGCAAAGTCTCCAACAAACTCAACAAAGTACTCCTTTAGTGCATCATGCTGAGAAATATTCCGGATCAGCTTCATCAGCAGCGAGTCTTGATTTCTAAACGCCTTGGAGATCAAACCCTGAAGCCGATTGTTCTCGATCATCATCAGCGCATTTTTGTGATTTATCGACAAGTTAATCCCGACAGCCACCAGCTCCTTTTTAAACCTCTCGTCTTCCAGCTCCAGGATCATGTCGATGATCAGCTGAGTGCAGTCCGTGTTGTTGAACATCAGCTTGACTTTGTCGTCCATGCTGAGGTGGTAAAGCAGCCCGAGAATCGTCGCTTTGTTCTTGATCTCATTCAGGCCCAGCAGTTTGATCAACTTCGGCAGCAGGCCCACGCGGATCATCTTGCCCCGCAGCTTCAAGTCAAAGGACAAATTGAACAGCAGCTTTAGCGTGATCTGGACCAGGTCGATGTTGCTGTTGTTCTGCAGCAGGCGCGGCAGCTTCTCAATTATGTTCTCGTTGGCCATCACGTCCTTGTTTTCTCTGAAAATAGAAAGTTTCTTCAAAAAGGTTATTATTAAGATCAGCAAGTCGGTGTTGGTCCGGTCCAGAGTTTTTATTATCATGGATATGATGTTCTTCTTGCGCATTTTTCTCTCGACGTCGGTGTTCTCGGCGATGTTAAGCAGAAGGTAGTAAGCGACTCTCAGCAGCTGTTCCTGCTTCTTGGTCAAGTTCTTGAACTTCTTGCGATACTTCTCGAGGTCGTCTTTCATGCGCTTGACCTCCGCGTCGGTGACGTGAAAATTGATCTCCGTTGACCGGCGCTTTAACTCATAATCCAGCGGCGCCTCCGTCGTCCAGATGTCGTCGGTGAGCTTCAATTTTTTGTCCACGTCGGAAGAAATTGAAGTGACTGATGGAAAGAGCACGAGGCCGGTCGTGGTTTCAAAGTACCGGCGACGCTTCTCCATGTCGTCGCGCCACTGGTCGTAGCGCTGGAGCTCGTAGTCGATTATCTCCATGCAGAGAGACCCGATGCGGTACTCGAGGATGATCGAGTGGAACTGGGTGTAGGTCGAGAAGCAGAAGAAGATGTAGACGATGTTGGTAGAGAGCTCGATGCTCCGCCGCCAGTCTTCTCGGAGGACTCGTGCCAGCGCGCTCAGCAGCGACTCGTTTTTTGTCAGCTCCAGCAAGTTGTCCGGGATCCGAGCCAGCTGCAGGATCAGAGCCGAGGCTTTTATTTTGTCGGGGATTTCTTCGTACAGCAGCTCGATGTACGAGTCCACGTTGCTGATCACCGCGCGCTCCAGGTCTCCTTCGGAGTTCGTCGAGGATGCCGGGCGCGATGGCTGCTCTTCGTTCATTTTACGGTTTTGGAGGTAGTAAATCAGCTGCTCTACTTCGTGCAGCTTCGACTCGTGGATTAGCGAACATTTTTCCATTACTTCTTTTGCTAGCAGCGAGACGTTTGTGTCCGCGTTCAAACTTTTTAGTCGGATTATCTTTTGACACTCCTTGCGGTCTCCAAGCATTGGGTCTCCCAGCTCGCCCAGGATCAGAGCTTCCACGTCGTAATTTACTACCAATGCTTTTTCTGTTGGGTGGACGTCCAATGTTCCTGATCGGACTTTTCTGGAAGTTGTTGAATTATTTTAGAAAATTTTTTTTAATTTTTTATGATAAAAAAAAAATATTTTAGAAAATTTTTTGTAATTTTTTATGATAAAAAAAAATATTTTTAAAAATTCGCACTAATATTTTTTTTTTAATTCAAGCAAATGGAATTTTTTCACTAAATTTTTTTCATAATAATTTAATTTAACTATTATTATTATTGTTATATTATTAAATTGATTTTTACAAGACTGTAACCCACATTTTCCACATTTTTGCTATTACCACAGTAATTCTGTTTTTTTTTTTTTATTTTTTTATTTAAATTAAAATCTTATTCAGAAAAAATAAAAAAATCTTTTTTTTTGTTTTTTTTTTTTTTTTTTTTTTTTTTTCCCCAAAAATATGATCCCCGAGTTCTGATTGGCTAAAAAATAAAAGGGCGCGAAGCGCGCAATTTAAAATTCTAATTTTAAAATTAATTTTTATGGTTATTTTTATTGATAAAAATTACTAGAAAGGTGTTTTTCTGGTGATTTATCCTTTAAATTAAAATAGATTCAATAAAAATAAGTGTAAAGTTTACTAAGTATCGAATTATCGCAAAAATATTCAAAAATATGATCCCCGAGTTCTGATTGGCTAAAAAATAAAAGGGCGCGAAGCGCGCAATTTAAAATTCTAATTTTAAAATTAATTTTTATGGTTATTTTTATTGATAAAAATTACTAGAAAGGTGTTTTTCTGGTGATTTATCCTTTAAATTAAAATAGATTCAATAAAAATAAGTGTAAAGTTTACTAAGTATCGAATTATCGCAAAAATATTCAAAAATATGATCCCCGAGTTCTGATTGGCTAAAAAATAAAAGGGCGCGAAGCGCGCAATTTAAAATTCTAATTTTAAAATTAATTTTTATGGTTATTTTTATTGATAAAAATTACTAGAAAGGTGTTTTTCTGGTGATTTATCCTTTAAATTAAAATAGATTCAATAAAAATAAGTGTAAAGTTTACTAAGTATCGAATTATCGCAAAAATATTCAAAAATATGATCCCCGAGTTCTGATTGGCTAAAAAATAAAAGGGCGCGAAGCGCGCAATTTAAAATTCTAATTTTAAAATTAATTTTTATGGTTATTTTTATTGATAAAAATTACTAGAAAGGTGTTTTTCTGGTGATTTATCCTTTAAATTAAAATAGATTCAATAAAAATAAGTGTAAAGTTTACTAAGTATCGAATTATCGCAAAAATATTCAAAAATATGATCCCCGAGTTCTGCTCGGCTAAAAAATAAAAGAGCGCGCAGCTCGCAATTTAAAATTCTAATTTTAAAATTAATTTTTATGGTTATTTTTATTGATAAAAATTACTAGAAAGGTGTTTTTCTGGTGATTTATCCTTTAAATTAAAATAGATTCAATAAAAATAAGTGTAAAGTTTACTAAGTATCGAATTATCGCAAAAATATTCAAAAATATGATCCCCGAGTTCTGATTGGCTAAAAAATAAAAGGGCGCGAAGCGCGCAATTTAAAATTCTAATTTTAAAATTAATTTTTATGGTTATTTTATTTGAAAAAAAATAATTTAGTCGACATTTAAAAAATTTTTAATCAAAAAATTATTAAAAAAAAATTCATTTGTAAAAAACTTGAAAAACTGTATAAATAAAATAAAAAAAAAAACAACAAAAAATTGCATGTGTATATAAATTATACACATTTATATTTTAATAAATTAAAAATTTAATTTTTAAAAAATAATTTTTTGGAACAAATTTTTTTTTTTTAAATAAAATTAATAAATTTTCAAATTATTTCTGACTTCAATGTCTTTAAAAATTATAAAGTAAATACTTGAAGAGATTTTTTTAATTTGAATAAATTATATCTTTATGATTTTTTTTAATTTTATTTTTTTCATCCTAACAAAAATAAATTTTTTATAAAAATGACAATTTAAAAAATTTTTCAATTTTTATTTTTCCATACAAATTAAAAATTGTTTTTCAAAAAAAAAAAAATTTTTTTTTTAATTTCAATTTTAATATTTTTTTTTAAGAATTTTCAATTTTAAATTTTTTTTTAAAATAATGATCAGTATCATAAATTTTTATTTTAAATTTATCAATTACATGTTTGACATAATTCGCAATGTAAGCACACAAGTGTGCGTTATTGATAAAACACTAAAAATAAAAAAAAATTAATCAGCAAATTTGCATAACTTGTTGAAATAATAATCATTATTAAAAATTTCTTCATTGAAGAAATGAATAAGTGATAAGAGTAATTTTTATTTTATTAATTTAAATTAAAAAAAATTTCTAACCTCATTTTTAATTAAAATTAATTTTTTTTCATTGAAAAAAATATGATAAAAAAAGTAATTGTTGATTGTGACGGTGGGTATGATGATGCAGTGTCACTAGTCCTGTTGCTGGATGCTCATAAAAAAAATCTAATAGACTTAAAAGCAATTACTTGCGTTGCGGGTAATACTGACATTGACAATGTTGTCAAAAATGTCTACAGAGTTTTGGAAGCTTGCGATTCTGATGTAAGTACATGACAATTTTTTATTTTTTTTTAACAAATAAATTTCTTCCAAAAAATTATTTTTAAAAAATTACATTTGTAGTTTTTGAAAATTTCTAAATGTCAATTTTTAAAAAAATTTTTTTTTTGCCATAATTTGTTAAAAAAATTCTTAAAATTATCAATTATCTGCTAAGTTAATTTTCATTAATTAAAGTTAGACGAATTTCTTAATTTTTTTTTATAATTAAATTCAAACAAAAAAATATTTTTAAATAATTGCACTTGCAGTTTTTGAAGTTTTTTACATATTTACTTATTTGGTTATTTTTTTAGGTACCGGTGTACAAAGGAGCAGATTCGCCGCTAATTTCTATAAAATCTCAGGCTCTAAAAGCTGCAGAGATTAGATATCACGGACACGATGGTTTTGGAGATGTATTTGTCGATGGAGTAAATACTTGTAAACTGGAAAAAGAGCATGCAGTAATTGGACTGAGAAAAATAATTACTGATAATCCTGATCAAGTTTCTGTGGTTTGTCTGGGACCGCTGACAAATGTCGCGCTTGCTGTCAAAATTTATCCGGAGATTTTGAAGTTGGTAAAAGAATTTTTTATTATGGGAGGAAATTCTACAGGTAATTATTTTAATTTATTTTCAATTTTTAAACTTCATTTTTTTTTATTATTGTATTAATTTTTTTTTTTTTATTATTGTATTTTATTTATTAATTTTTTAATTCCAAATTACATTCTATAAAGGTCTTGGTAACACCTGTACATAGATTGGATTACAAAATTAATTAATAATTGTATTAATTTTTTTTTTTTATTTTTTTAGGACAAGGAAATACAACAGCACAAGCTGAATTTAATTTTTACGCTGATCCAGAGAGTGTTCATATTTTATTTCAGAGTAATTTAAAGCCATTGTGGCTTTTTCCTTGGGAAACTTGTCTAAAATCAACTGTTACTATGGTAATTATATTTTTTATTTTTTTAGTAAGTACTTACCAGAAATTAAAAATTATATTCTACATTTAGAATTCATAAATAATTATGAAAATAAAATTAGCAGACATTTAAAAATTTTTTATAATTTTTTTTTGTTGAAAAAATTAAAAGAAGAAATTTAATAGATAAAAAATTTGAAAAATTAATTATGCAATTTTTGAAAAATATTTTTTTATTTTTAATTAAATTATTAAAAAAATTTTTTTTAATGTCTGTTAATTTTACTAAAATAAAATTTTCATTTTTATTGATAAAATAAAAATTTTTCAGGACTGGCGTGAAAACAAACTGGGAAAACTGAAAGAAAATAAAAAAATAGAATTAATAACTAAAATTGAAGATGGAATTTACAAAAATAAAATAAAACGAGAAATTTATCGGCCATGTGACGCCTTCTGTGTAGCAGCTCTGATAAATCCAAAAATAATAACTCACTTCCAAAATTGTCACGCTGACATTGAACTCCACGGAGTGAAAACTCGCGGCTTCGTCGCTATCGACCACTTGAGAAATAATATCCCGAACATTAACCTCGTCAGCGACCTAGACTTTGAAGAATTCAAGTCTTTGATGCTTGACAGTTTTCAGGAATAAAAAAAATTATTATGTATAAAGTATAATTCGTGATATAATGTAAGCTAATTATATCAGTTTAATTTTACACTTTGTACAATAAATCATTTGAATCTTAAATTATAAATAAATTTTCTATACATCTATAAAATAATTCAAAAAAAATAAAAGCATTTAAATGATACAAAATTTAATTACATTTTTCTTCGTCTTTTTTGGCATCAGTGTTTTTCAAGGACGCCTGATGGAGTTCTTCTCGGGTTTCTTTGTTGGATTTAAGTAACTCGACAAATTGTGCATGCACTGCATTTGTTTTGTGTTCGAGATCATCAAGCACTGAGTGCAATTGGTCTAATTGTTCATTCAATAGTTCATATTCTGTAAATTAAAAATAATTTTTGTCAGTGAAGGAAAATTTTGAAGTTTTACAAAAAATTTTTTTGACATCTGTCAATTTTTAAAATTTTACTTAATTTATTACAAAAAAAAATTTTGATATTAAAATTTGCAATTTTAAAAATTTTTTAATTTTATTAAATAAATAAATTTGCTTTGAAAAATTATTTAAAAAATTGAGATTTAAAAATTTTAAAAAACTACAAATGCAATTTTTTG
>JZSA01002070.1:0-39333 GCA_000956155.1 Cotesia vestalis
ATTCCCCAGAATAACATGCTACTATACACTCTGTACTAGGTTTTAATCCAGTTTGACGTGGAGGCAAACGCCCGATCGAGGGAAACACACCACGCGGAAAATACCGAAGACAATGTCACCCGGGCAAACTAGTTACCGCAAGCTCAGTAGCTTGACGAGTGCTTTTCGAAAATGCATACCCTCCAGCCCGAATTCAGAGTTTATGTTCCACCCTGTGTCTCTATATCTCTGACGTTAAGCGTCACTGCAAACTGGGTCATAGTTTAACTCTAAAGGTAGAGGGTAGTCTGTCAAAGAGAGACGGAAAGAGACGGATAAAGATGTCTGGGTCTATCTGGTGAAGAGAGAAAGATTGATGTCGAAGCTTTGAATCGCATTCAAGTTGAGTATGAGAGAAGCCAAATAGTCAAATGCTCTGACTCTGGTTCTGGTTCTGGTTCTGGTTCTGGTTCTGGTTTGCTCCTAGTGCTAACCCATCCACTATTCGAGACCTGCGATGGAATTTCAACAGGATAACCGGCTTTTCACTTTAACCGCTTTATGTGTATACACTTGTGTATGTGTGCTTTGGATACATAGACTGTTGTTTGAGCATCATTTTACACATTTCACATGGAAATTTATATGTGCATCGTTTTCAACGGGTAAATATTTATCATCTGTATTTTGGATTAATTTTATTGGAATTATTCCCCGGATTTGCTTTACTTTCATTATCAACCTCTATTATTCTATTGTGAATTATTTGTTTGATTTTTACGAACGGTGTCTAATTGATTTGTGGGAAGTGAGCTGGTGATTTGTTGAATTAGCTTTTGGATTTTTTAGGGAGATCAAAGGTAGTTTGATAGATGGTTAGGTGCTTCAAAATTATTTTAATTTAAATAAAATTTTTACACACTGATAGAAAAACAATCTTGATTCAACCAATATTAATCTTTTTTTTCACACAGAAACTATTATAGATATCAATATAAAATTTACTCAGCTCAACAAATACACTTTTGAATAAACACTAAAAAATATTTTTAGGAAATTTATTTATTTTTTTTGACTCGGATTCACCTAACTATATTTTACTATCAAGTCGCAACAACAGTTGTAATCCTGTTGCTGCAACAATAAATTTTTTTCCGTGTAGCTATGACCCAAACTACGAAGATTAATATTTATTGATAAATAAAAAAATGGCGGAAGTTAAGAAAAAACTAAAAAATAAGGCTTTTTTTCACAGCTCTTAGCTCTAAAAAAATGATAAAAAACCAAATTTTGATTGCTTGTAGCTGATGCAATAGCTACACTGATAGATAAACAATCTTGATTCAAAAAACTTTTTTTCTTCAAAATTTGAACTCTTGAAACTAGATATAGATTAGGGTGTGCCAAAATATAACTTCCGTGAGGAACCTTTTAAAATTAAAATTTTGAGTTGCACTTTTAACAGCAGCTGTGTTTAGGCATTTCCTGAGATATTTTGGGGTGAGAGGATTTATTTGATTTTCATAGAATTTTTAACAGGAGATTCAATTGGGCACTTCCGACCGAATTTTAAATTTTCAGCGGAAATGTCCAAACTAAGCTTCTGTTAAAAAATTCTATGAAAATCAAACTTATCGTCTCACCCCAAAATATCTCAGGAAACGCCCAAACACAACCCCTGTTAGAAGTGGAACTCAAAATTCCAATTTTAAAAGGTTCCTCACGGAAGTTACATTTTGGCACACCCTAATATAGATATATTTCTTTCAAGAATTTTTGTCTCTTGGTTCAAGATAGGCGATAACATTGATTCAAGGTGTTACCGACTTGTGTTAAAAATGGCTTTTTTTTGAGTCATTAATTTACTTATTTCCGAGAAATAATTTTTTTTTGGTATCGCAATTAAAGACTATTTAGTTTTTGAAATATACTTTGATGAATTATTTTAAGTTTTTTAAACGATAATGTTATTTTGGTTGAAAAACTAAATGTATCAATTGAAGATAATATAGCTCTTAAGCCAAGACAATCTAAATCAAGACAAGAAATTCTTAAAGCAAAATAATCATTTGTCTTCCAAAATAAATTCTTAGATCAAGAAAATATCTCTTGAGTCAACATAAATTTTCTATCAGTGTACACATATCGAATAAAAAAAATTATTCAATATTATTTGATCTTCCCATTTGACATGTTAATCAATAAAAATATTAATGAAAATTTACTTCTATCGAGATATTTAATTTTTTGGAGCAAGAAAAAAATTTTCTCAAAACAAGAAAATTTTCTTGGATCAATATACGGATTTTTTAAAGTACGAAAATTAATTTTGTTGGAATAAGTGAAATTTCTTGTCAAAAAAAATTTTTTTTTCGCTCAAGAAAATAATTAGGAAAAAAAATATTTCCTTGAAAATTACGAAAATAACTGAAAATATCAAGCAACGTCCGAAGAGTAAGATTACTCGAAGTAAAAAACTTTACCTAGAAACATAATTTTTATTAGTCCGTTGGTGAGTTATGATTATGTTATTTGAAAAAAGTCCATAAATTTTTTATAATACAAGGCTTTACTTTATAAAGTGGGAACTGATATAAATTTTTAACGGGAGACAATAAAATACCGAGGAGAGTACAACTATTTTATGACTGACAGTTGAAATACAATTTGTTGTTCGAAAGTAAACAATGTGTTGGGTCTTATATTTTTATTAACCCCCGTTAGTTTTGTCCCGCTCCTTTATTTATATTTATATTTACCCGTTAAATCTGAAAAACAAAGCTCGCCCATGATTTATTATTCAGCAAATAAGTTCCCCAGTTAATTTACCGTAATTTGATAAACTGATTTTAATTGCTCTGGTTTATTCTCCCGTAAAACGTCATTTAATATATTTTAAAATAAGTCGAGTAATATAATTAACAGAGAATTCAATTAACAACGCGCTTCTGTTCATAATAATATTTAATTTATATCCTATGCACAACAGAAATCCATTAACCCTTAAAATAGATAAATTTATTACCGACACTATGTACCAATAAATTTTTATCCTTCCAAAAGCGAAATGCTATATAGCACAGTTAGCAGTTAAAATTTTGTGCGGTAATCAAAATAATGACGAAAGATAAAATGCGTCAATTGATCTCGGAATCTTCATTTATATTTATTGGCTATCTTGACAGGATTTATTCTCAAGGGAAATGGCAAACGTTTCCTCTCTCATTTCCTCTTTTTTTTTCCATCTGAGTTTTTTTTTCTTTTTATATACTTTTTTTGTTTCTTTCTCAACTCTCGTCTTCAGTTTCTTATTTCCTCTACCGGGACCCAAGAGTTACTCGTTAAACCGTTGAAAATTTAAGTGTAGTAGGATTTTACTTCAGAATTCTGATCCATTTGTTTAACAACTTGGCTCTGTTGACTTTATTTATCGACTGAGGGCAATTAACTATCGGAGACAAATTCTTCTTATTTTCTTAGTTATAGAGATTAGATTTTTTTACGGACAAACTTAGGGACGTTTTCTGCGCTCGTGTTTTAGAACACACTGTTTGCTCGTTGCCTCAACCTCTTTAGAGCCTAAAATTCGATCAAAAAAATTTTTTTTTATTATTTTGGATATTTTATGGAGGATTTTGCATATTTTCTAAAAAAAAACAATTGATTTAGTAGTTTTTTCAGTCAGATATTTAAAAAAAACTTTTCAGTTATTAGTTCAGCTATAGAATTGATAAAGTTGTTAAATATTAAAAAATCGGGAAATTTCCTTGCGGAGCATAACTTATTTTTATTACTCAGTAATATTTATATTTATATTTGGATATACACGGACGTTAAGTATGCGAGTTGATATATTCTCATTGGGTTGAATCATCGACGACGTCGACATGAGGATTACTCTTGGGAGGACAGAATACATGAATAAATTGGTAGCACATCCTGCACCGAATAACTATGTATCACGTGTCATATTCATACTACTCGCCGTTACATACTCATATCACCACTCCCACGGTCCTTGTATAGATCCACAGATCCGTCGATGTGTGTATGTGCATTAGGGGTGCTGTGTTGAGTAGTACAGACCGAAAGTGTGTTATGAAGTGCCGGAGTATAGGCAAGAGTTAAGAATAAAGTAAGGGGTAGAACGAGAAAACTCAAGAACTATAATATCCTACTTATCCAACTCGCGTGCGACCCGACCGTAAGCGACAAACTCACCCCTTCCAGTCCAGAATTCAGAATGCCTCTTTATTTATTCTCGATACTTAACATTTCGTTGTTCCGTTAATAAAGAGCCAATTATTACAACTTTTCATGGCACTATTTACGATTTCATCATATTATAATTTTTTTTAATTTCATTTAGAATTTTTATTCTGGGATTAAAGATTGTAAATATCAAAAAATCATTAGAGACTTTATTTTAATTAATTTTTTCCTATCTTTTATCATTTAGCCAGAATTTCTATGCAGAAGTCATTTTTTGGGATATTTAATTAATTTATTATATAATTTTATTAAATAATGAATTTTGTTAAATTGCACTTTACTTTGTTAACTATTGACGTTTTTAAAGATATAAGCTCATCCCGATGTTACACTCATTAAGAGCTTTCATTTGAGTACCCACATGCATTTTTAATATATTTTTCATATATACATATATATATAAATATATGAAAAAATGATGTGGGTACTCTAATGAAAAGTCTCGATGAGTGTAATGTCGAGGTGAGATTATATCTTTAAAAATTTCAATACTTGACAAAATACAAGGCAATTTCTTAGTTATTGATATTTTTTAAGATATAAACTCATTTTGATGTTACACTCATCAAGAGCTTTCATTTGAGTACCCACATGCATTTTCATATATTTTTCATATATACATATATATAAATATATAAAATATATGAAAAATTGATGTGGGTACTCAAATGAAAGGTCTTAATGAGTACAACATTAAGATGAGCTTATATCTTTAAAATTATCAATAGTTCACAAGATACAATGTCATTTTTTAATTATTGTGTAATTTTATTATATGTAATTTCTTAAAGATTGACATTTTTTAAGATGTAAACTCATTTCTATGTTACACTCATCGAGAGCTTTCATTTAAATACCCACATGGTATTTTTTATATATTTTATATACATATAATATTTATGAAATATATAAATATATAAAATATATGAAAAATTGATGTGGGTACTCAAATGAAAGGTCTTGAAGAGTGTAATATCAAAATGAGCTCATATTTTGAAAAATTTCAATACTTGACAAAATACAAGGTAATTTCTTAATTATTGATATTTTTTAAGATATAAACTCATTTTGATGTTACACTCATAAAGAACTTTTATTTGAGTACCCACATGCATTTTTAATATATTTTTCATATATACATATATATAAATATATAAAATATATGAAAAATTGATGTGGGTACTTAAATGAAAGGTCTTGATGAGTGTAACATCGTAATGAGTTTATTTCTTAAAAATTGTCAATAGTTCACGAGATATAGGGTCATTCTAATCATGTATCTAGAGATGGAGCATTTTCGAATGCAGCTTAAATACTTATCATAATAAATTGACTATATATCAAAGATTAAAAAAAATAAGATATCTTTTTTGTAGGAAATTTACTTTTTTACAAAAAAGGATTCCTTATCAAGTTCTCTCTCTTTTTTATCATTTAGAAATTAGATTTTAATGTTTATCTCAATTTTTTTAATGAACGTGATTTTTCAAAAAAATCACTGTCTTGTTAACATTACAACCAATTTTTTGTGGGCCTGCGGGGTTAACCCCATTTTAGGTGATTGTCTTCGGGGTGCTAAGAGGAAAGAACCTATTAAATTTAAGGGCTGTAACCCGTTTAGTTTTTGTGTAAAAAGACGAGGTAAGGGAAGCGTTGAACTGGTATTCAGTAACTTTGATTGTTCCTAATTCTGTCCGGCGGCGAGTTAAAAAAGGCCGGTAAATTTAAAAAGTTTGTCGGTCGAAAAGTTCGGTGGAACACTTGTAGTTCTTAGTGAGTTTGTAAATTTATTTATAAAAAACGTAACGTGGATAGGAGTAAATGTAGCTGCGAAGCTCTCAAGTCCCTTTATAGTTCCGCTAGATTCTATAAAGGCACTTTAAAGATAAAATCGTGTCTCTGGCAAGGGTCATGTAATTCCCCAGATATTTCCTGGATTGTCGTACCGGCATCAGAGCACATCCTCCTATCCTGCTTTATCAAATTATGTTGGAACTATGCAAAGCTATGAATATTTGATAAATTAAATTACATTTATAATTTATATATGTTTATGCGTCCCTATGTTATTTATCTACATAACTTATAACTACACAAGTAGTTTAAAAAAAATACTTTTCATCATTTCAATAATCAAAGATTGAATAAAATATTTTATTGACTCTTGAATTAAATTTTTTTAAAAATTATTGAATTAAAATCCAATTTTATAATGATATAATATTTTTATTTAAATACTTCTTTAATAATTTATTTTATTGATAGAAAAAAGATTAAGTACCTTTTATAAACTCTGGTAAGATATTTCTGCAAGCGAGAAAGCTTAGCCACCTAGCGGTAAAACCAAGAACTAACTTCTTAAAATTATTAAGTTAAAATCCAAGTTTATATTAATCTAATATTTTTACATAAATAGTTCTTTAATAATGAATTTTATTATAAAAAAAAAAAAATAATTTTTTGAAATTAGTTCTTGATTTCGCCGCTAGGTGGCCTACGATTCTCGCTTCCAGAAAAATCTTACCAGATTATAAATATAACGGAGGCGCAAAAAAATTTTTAAATTCAATTTTGGACATTTTGAACTTTAAAAAATTTTGATTGACTCTTAAAAAAATTTTTAATAGCGATTAAAAGAAGACTTTTTAAAAATTATAAACTAACATTTTTTTATAAAACTTATAAATACACTGTGATTTTTCTGAAAGCGAGAAACGCCGGCCATCTAGCGGCAAACTCAAGAACTAATTTTTAAAAAATGAGACAAAATTCTCCAAAATTCTTAATTTAAAATAAAAATTGTGTGGATTAATTAAATGATTGAAACAAAAAAAAATTTTTTTATTTTTTAAATATCTTGAGCAAGCTCTAGAAAATTTTTCACCACTCTGATCTTTGGAGAAGACTTTTAAAAAATTACAAATTAAAATATTTTTATAAAAAACCGTAAGCAAAAAAATAGTAAATTTTTTTTCGCCACTAAATATGTAAATAAGTCTTCCGAGACTTAATGATTTAATGTTGGTTAAGTTTTAATTGTTATATTTTTTACGATAATTATAATTATTAATTGTATGCGTATTTTATTTTTTTAATTGTAATTTTTAATAAATTGCTGGAAATATATACGCTTAATTGCTGAAGTTTAACAACGATTAGAGTAATTAATTTTTTTAACTAATTCGGCCTAAAATTAAACTAATATATTTTATAATTTTCTTTATTACTAATAATTTTGATTTTTTATAAATGTATATATTTTAAAACTTAAATTAGCTCAATTGCAAAACACCAAAAATTAATATTCTAAATAATTTTATTTTCTAAACAATGAAATAAAATAAAATAAAACGAGATAGAACTTATAAATACACTAATATGATTTTTCTGGAAGCGAGAGCCACCGGCCATCTAGCGGCAAAACCAAGAACTAAATTTAAAAAAATAAGACGAAATTCTCCAAAATTTCTAATTTAAAATAAAAATTGTGTGGATTAATTAAATGGAGATTAAATAGGTGAAACCAAGAACTAACTTCTCAAAATTATTAAGTTAAAATCCAATTTTATAATGATATAATATTTTTATCTAAATAGTTCTTTAATAATTTTTTTTATCAATCAAAAAAAAATAATTTTTCAGACATTTTTTTTATTAGAAAAATATTTAAATCTCCTTAAATGATTAAACTAAAATTTTTTTGAAATTAGTTCTTGATTTCGCCGCTAGGTGGCATACGGCTCTCGCTTTCAGAAAAATCTTACCAGAGTATATATATAAGGGCGGCGCAAAAATACTTTTTTTTAACTTGTCAAATATACTGACGTTAAAAAAAAATTAAAATTTCAATTTTATACATTCTGAAATTATCAAAATCTTGGTTGAATCTTAAAAAAATTTTTAATAGAGCTAATCTTTCAAGAAGACTTTTTAAACATTATAAACTAACATATTTTTGTAGAACTTATAAATACACTAATATGATTTTTCTGAAAGCGAGAGCCGCCGGCCATCTAGCGGTAAAACCAAGAACTAAATTTAAAAAAATAAGACGAAATTCTCCAAAATTTCTAATTTAAAATAAAAATTGTGTGGATTGATTAAATAGAGATTAAATAGGTGAAACAAAGAATTAATTTTTTAAAAAAAGTGCTTATTATATAAAAAACAAACTAAAAAAGAGTTTTAAGACTAAAAAATTCTTGAATTAATTCAAAATAATTTAATTTAATTCTTAAATCAATAATAGACTTACGTAAAATATTCTAAACTAAACATTAGCTGTATAAAAAAAATCTCGACAGCAATAACATCAATCAAAAATGATAATCTATAGTGTTTAGCATTAGTCAATAGTCAATAAATCAATAACATGACACGATAAAAATGGAAAAGAAATAAAAAAAAAGAAGAATAAAAGAGCTTATTAATATAATACAATCCAAACAAGAAGATAAAAAGATAACATATTGATAAAAGTAAATGTTGCGTGTCAATCAAACTGTCAACGAGGTTATATTCTCGCGGGCAGATTTGAGATGAGTAATCGAGCCGATCTCGTGAGCTGATCGACCGTAAAATGGGAATAGGAATAGTGTTGAAGCCGAGAAGACGAGAAAGACAGAGTGGAATTCATTTACACACACACACACCTATATATATTCACACACGTGATGATGGTGATGCTCGCTAGAGTCGGCGTAGGTGTAAAACATTTTAGTTTCCTCGCTTTTTCTCCCGAGTTTTTACTAGTACCGGCCTTCTCCCTCACTCGTCCAACTAAATACTGTCTACTGTCTACAGTATACTGTATCTGGTGTCTTGTAACACGTCCAACAACCCGTTGCCAATTCGTGAGCAACTACCAGACGCCTTTCAACCGTTTATCCTAATCCCCACGAGCAATCACGTATCTCTTCGCCAAACGTCAATCCTCTTCTAGCAAAAAGTATCTGAACCTAGCATATTTTTTACGCTTCTTCTTCTTTTTATAGCTATCTGCCTCTTTTAATCGTTATCTATCCTGATAGACCCGCTGCCAACAAAATCATTGACCCAGACCTACTGGTTAATATCGTGCTCTATTATTGATGTACTTGTACAAATATACAAGTGCTAGACTGCTATCAGTCCAATTCACAAACTTTCATTTAGTAGAAATATTGATAATAAAATTTACCACTTGATGTGTAGTCCAAATTTTTTTTAATGGATTTTTTTAATCGCTTCCATTATTTATAATTGTAATAAAAAAAAAAATAAGTTAAAAATTATTATTAAAAGAAATTTGTCTTGATTCAAGAGTTTTTAGTTTGGTCTGAACAATATAAAAAAATTTTTTGAAAATTAGTTCTTGGTTTCGCCGCTAGGTGGATATTTCTTCTCGCTTGTAGAAAAATTTTACCAGAGTATATATAAAGGACCAAAATTTCTGTATTTGTCAAAGTGGGGTTGATAAGTGACTTAATAATTAAGAATTCTGGTGTCTAAATTAACATAATTTTTCTAAAATAAAATTGAACCCGTAAATTAAAAAAGTTCTTTGATAAAATAATATAAATTAGAGAGATATTTTTGTTTCAACAACTTTTTGTTGTCTTAACTTCGTTTAGATTACATTAGATTAATTGGAATTTTTTTTTTGGAATCATGGAAAGAAATATATCGACGGAATGAAGATAAGTATCGTTATTCTGACGATACGCCGTATTTTTCGTAGGGATATTCTGTTAGTCAATTTAGTTATTCAGCAGATAGTCAAAATGACGATCCGTACACTGATAGAAAATTTATGTTGACTCAAGAGATATTTTCTTGATTTAAGAATTTATTTTGGAAGACAAATGATTATTTTGCTTTAAGAATTTCTTGTCTTGATTTAGATTTTCTTGGCTTAAGAGCTATATTATCTTCAATCGATACATTTAGTTTTTCAACCAAAATAACATTATCGTTTAAAAAACTTAAAATAATTCATCAAAGTATACTTAAAAAACTAAATAGTCTTTAATTGTTATACCGAAAAAAAAATTATTTCTTGGAAATAAGTAAATTAACGACTCAAGAAAAAGCCATTCTTAATACAAGTCGGTAACTTCTTGAATCAATGTTATCGCCTATCTTGAACCAAGAGACAAAAATTCTTAAAAGAAATATATCTATATCTAGTTTCAAGAGATTAAATTTTGAAGAAAAAAAGTTTCTTGAATCAAGATTGTTTTTCTATCAGTGTCAACCGTTTTCCAGATTTTTAAAAATCGAAGATTTTCAAAAATCGGGAAGTTACTGTTTTCACCCCATTTTGCAAAAATCGAGTTTTCATCAGATCTCGACGTTTGAAGGTCACAGGAAGCTTCCCTGACTATCCCCGTGATCGATTAATTTCAAAAACTAATCCGCTCTTAAGCTTGAAAAACCACGCCAATCGTCGCTAATCCGGTCAAAATCGGTTGATTTGTTCGAGAGATATCGTGAACTATAGAAAACCAAAAAAAGTGTTTTTTTTTAAATTACTCACGGAAAAAAGTAAACTGTAAAATTCACTCGGATTCCGGTTAGTTTTTATAGTTTCAAACAGTAAAGCGGACATCGGGATGGCAAAAATGTAAATATTACAGAACTTAATGTAGAAAGTATAAAAGCCACAATTTATAATTTAATATCCAAAATAAGTAATTAGTAGTTGTCACTATAGTAAATAACGACTCTTTTATCTTTAAAAATTACAGTTTCAAACAGTAAAAATTGCCATTTAATTTCAATATATAGTCCATATTATGAAGAGAAGGGGAACTCAGATGAAAGAGAAGGGGGTCTCACTCTAGGAGAATTTAATATTTCAAACAATAAAAATTATACTTTTAAAATATACATTTTACCAGTCTAAGCAAGTCAATAATTACAGTTTGATTTTTAGCGTTGCGTTTAAAATTTACCATTTTACTTTGTAAATATTGACATTGCTTGTATTAGAAATTTACTAACTTTATTCTATACTTTTTACATATCATAACATCATTTTTTAGGTACGAAATGATAAATATTAAAGTCTGAATTCTTAATTATTATACTTAAAAATTTTAGACATTTATATGGCGAATACTACTGTTTGAAATAGTATTTTCTTCCATATAAAGAGTAAATTGTAAGGTTTAAATTATAAATTTTAAAAGATGTTTTAATTAAATTTTTTTGTAATTAATTTGTTGAAAAATTAATATTTAAAACAATTTAAGTAAAATATTGTTAAAAAATAATTGTTAAAATATGTAATTAATGCATCTCTCAATAAATTAATAATTACTAACAATCTTGCAGTCACTAAGTGACTTATAAACTATAAAAAATTAAAATTTTTCTTTATTAAATAATGACATTTGTTAAATTGCACTGTACTTTCTCAAATATTGACGTTTTTAAAAATATAAGCTCATCCCACATTCACGGAAAAAACAACTGTGTAAAATTTACAGAAAATAATCTTCAAAATTTCTACAGTATATATTCTTTAAAATTTACAGAAAAAATATGTAATTATTACTTGTGAGTTTACGTGAAAACTACTATTTTTTTTGTAAACTTTACAGATAAATTCTATGAAATCTTCCTGATTAAAAAAAAAGTAATGAAACAAAGAAGAAAGTATTGGAAACTAATACTTTTTTCTTTGTCTCAATACTTTTTTTTATTCAGGGCTATAAAAATATTATGTGATCGTTGCAGAGTAACTTCTTGAATTAAAATTATGTTTGATTATTGATTAAAAATCTAAATAATAATCTGTTAATAGTAAATTTAAAATTTTTATCATATGTGAAGAAATTTTTTTTTACTGATTATAAAAAAATAATTTGTCTTGAAGTACACTGTAAAAAATCAGAAAAATTAAAATTTTTGAAAAAATTAAAAACCGTGATATAAATTAGTTTGCAATGATGCTGACTCAAGTAATGCTTTTTAATTAATTACAATAAATTTCCAGTAATAATAACAGAAAAAGTTATATTATAATTACAGACTCAATTTATTAAATTTACAGATTTATAATAACAGAATTTACCACGTAAAAATAACATAGTAAGTTCTGTAAATATTACATGAGTCGACTTATAGATAGAATTTTGTAAATTTTACAAATTTTTCTATAAATTTTACAACGTATTTTTTCCGTGCACAATTTACAGCTTGCGTATTTTTGAAAAAATTATTGGATCAATTACCAAATTTCGAGATTTGAGTCTATATTATAAAGAATTAGGCTGGTTACACGGAAAAAATACGTCGAAAAGAATATATACTGTGGAAATTTTGAAGATTATTTTCTGTAAATTTTACACAGTTGTTTTTTCCGTGCGATTCTAGAATTTCCGAACCCGGGCCCATAACCTGATAAAATAAAAAAATAATAAAATTATCGATAGTTCTATTAAAATTTTTTGTAGCGATCATCAGAATTATCTTAATCTCAGTCTGAATCCTTTTTCTGGTATTCCGTTAAATTTGACGATAATAAATTTATAATCTGGATTTAAGTGAAGCGATCCCGACAAAGTCGTAACAATAGTAATATTTCCCTCAAACTCTATTTAATGCCTGAAAAGATTCAAGATTTCTTTTGAAGGTATGCCTCTGGTGGAGTTTTAAATACGTCAGGTAAAAGGAAGTAGAACCGGCAGAGTGGGGTGCGGAAATAAATAAAAAAGTTTAAAACTGACGAGAGGATTTTTTTAGATCAAGCGCAAGTCATAGAACTTGAAAAGCACGGATTTTTCTTACTCATTGAAACGTGTCAGTGGCGAATGAGAAATCTCGTTAAAGCTCACCACGAGCTTCACGAGGTATCATGATCTCCTAAGCTTGAAATTGGATCGATGTCAGTATATTTCCTCAATCCTCAATCCTCAGTTAGTGCTGCCGGTGGTTACTCACCAGAAAACTTTTTAAAACTCGTTTACTGATGAGGTCATGTCATCATTTTATTTCCGAGTTGAGAGTATTGAGGATTCGATGTGGAAAGGGAATCCGGAAGATCCAAAATAAACAAACTAAAACTAAATTACTCCCAAGGGTCTATAACAATGCCTTAATTGCATCAAAATTGTGTCGGAATAGATTTTTGGGGTTGTAGTTACTGGAACATTCAATTTATCAGCTCGCGGTTGTTGATTAAAAGACTCTGCAACTTTTAATTACGAGGTTTTGTGATCCGATAAGTTTTAACGAAAGACTTTGTCTATCTAAGTTGTTCCTTTTCAATTTTTGAGTTAAATATTGGAGATACGAAAAAATTATAAGAGAAATTTTTTATAGAAAATTCAATTTTTACCACAAAAGTCTTTATCAATTTTCCGCTATTACTTATCATTTAGCCAAAATTTCAAAGTGGAATTTGATGTTAGGAAAATTTAATTAAATGAAGGTAAAATACCCAGTCCTGAATACTTATAAAATGGGACCAGTATTTAAACAGACTTTTTGAATTGTTGTAAGGTACCGGTGGGTAATAAGGCCTAGGGAGATTTTGAAAAAAATCGAAAATATTGCATTTAATTATTGCAATGTATTATTAATTTTTAAATTAATACATTAGCCACAAAATATAATGGAGTAATGGTAATTTTTACCATAAACAAACACAAAATTAAATTTTTTTAAAAACCTTGCGAATAGGCCTTATTTTACTACGGTAGGGTAATAAGGCCTAAGGGTTATACATACTGAAAATAGTAATACTATACTTGATAAAATTGGTATTAGAGATCAATCATCACTTAAATTGACCAACAATACTTTTTAAGATGTTGATAAAAATTATAACAATGATTTTAAATTATTAAATATAAAATTATAAAAAATGTTTACCATTTACTCAAATCGTTTTTTAGGAATTCTTCTGCGCTACTTTAGCATATTTAGGATGATGAAATATAGAAGACAAGGAACGTTGTATCGGGACTCTATAAACTTGTAGCGAAATTTCTATGCTAGACGCTTCTACTAGAGAAGTCTTTAGCGGAAGCGGTTATTTTAAATAGCATTTCTATCACTTAAACTTTATTGCCCTCGGGTACCTTATTTTATGATTTTTTAAGACTATTTGAACATTTTTTTAAAACTATTTTAAGATTATTTCAAGACTCTCTATAATAATTTTTTGGAGCTGTCGATGTCTTATTTTCATAAAAAATTCGAGAACCAAATTTCAAAAATTTGCGCTCGAAATTTTTTTTTTGACGTCTTAAAAAAGTCTTGGTTTGTGTCACGTTTAAGATCTTAAACAAACGACAATTTTAAAACGATTTTTTTTTTTTTACACAGACAGTACTGCGACGAAATTTGTAATGAATAGCTTCCTTGATTCTTACACCTTACAATATAAACAAAGTCACCCAAACATCTCTTCTTCCTAGAATTTATTTTATGTTCGCTCCGTATGTGATTTTAATATTATATTTCAATATTTTACTCATTAAATATATTATACTAATTTTCTTGGCCCGCGTTGCTGAGCAATTGGACACAAAAAAACGAATTTCTTGCGCCAAGAAAATTTCAAGGAAAACAAAAATTATTTTGGAGCAAGAAGAAATTTTTTTGGCTCAAGAAATTTTGACTTCATTCAAGAAATTTTCAATCTTCTTTGATATTTTCTTGAGCCAAGAAAATTTACACTTCAGTCAAGAATTTTTTTTTTCAGTCCGACAGAAAATAATTACTCAATTCAGATTATTTTTTACTTATTAATAAAATACTAAATTAAATTTATTCGTTGCAGTTTTTAATTAAGCTAAAAATTATAAAAAAAATTTTTTTAATAAAAATAAAAAAATGTAAAGAAAAAAAAAATGAAAATTATATAAATGGTCGCAAGTACTCTTGATCTTTTAAGTTTTGGTATCGTCGATACATGGCCATCCAGAAGTAAACTCCGTTTCCTAAAAAAAATTTTATTTATAAGAAAAATAATTAAAAAAAAAAAAATTTTTTTTAGAGATTTTTATAATAAATTATAGAATAGTTCTATTCGTACCAACAATAAACAATCCAAATGCGAGTACCAAAAATCCAGCTTGCTTGGAAAGTTTAAAATTTTGAATCGTTAAGAACAGGAAGAAAATTAGCAAGACATTTATCACTACAATGAGAAACATCAAGTACGGCAAAATCAGTTTATAGTTTCCCTAGAACGAAAATATTTATCATTTATCAATTTCATAAATTTTAGAATGCAAAATTGTTTTTAAAAAAAAAAAATAGTCACCTTTTTTGAATACCAAAATATTAACCCTGTTAAAACGTATTTAATCATTACAATCACGATCAATGTTATTACTTCTGCACGATTTTTAGGTATATAGTGACTCATCACGATATCTCTGGAACTATAAGGCGTAGAGACTTCAAATTTGGTAGGAATATTACTTTTGCTATGTAGAGGTCAGCTAAGAACGGATTTTAAGAAATTCCTCCCTCAAAGGGGTTTGCGGGGGCGTTAACAATGAAAAATTCCAATTTTTAAACTACAGCTCCTATAGACTCCAAATTTGATAGGAATCTTCTGTAAGAGATGTAGAAATAGTCTATCAACTAATTTTACGATAGATCATCCTACAGGGTGCATGGTGTTAATAGTTATAAATATTTTATTGACAGATATGAGTAGGATTATCATTTGGATAATATCTTTTAAAATAAAATATACTTTATTCTTATTTACACTATAATTGATTTATATTAAAAATTTTTAATTCTATTCTTAATTTAAATTTATTTTCTATTTTTTAGTTCGGTTTTCTATAAAAAGCGTGTTTTTTAGTTTTCAAATTTTGGCCTAATGATAAGAGATAAAAAAAAATTGATAAGATGTTTTTTGTAGGAAATTAAACTCTCTAAAAAAAATGGTTCTTATAATTTTTTCATATTTTCAATCTATGGCTCAAATTTTGACTTTGAAACTATCCAAGTACGTGATCTAATCAAATATTCTGAAAATTGAATTCCGCATTGAAATTCTGGCTAAATGATACGAGATAGAGGAAAATTGATAGACTTTTTTTAGCAGAGAATTAAATTTCTTACAAAAAAAGTCTTAAAAAAAATCTTTTTTTTGTATTTCCAACATTTAACTTACAATTTAAACAATTTAGATCTGTAAAGTCCATGATTGCAGCTCCTATAGACTCCAAATTTAAAAATGAAACGGTTATTTTAAATAGCATTTCTATCACTTAGGCCTTATTACCCGCGGGTACCTTACTCCTTCTATAGTCTATCTTGAAAATGTTATCAAAATATAAATATTCAATTGTCTGCGTTATTTTGCGCTTCAATCTAAAATTGTTTATATTTCCATGAAAATTACTAATTTGAAGTAATAATTACATCTTTTTATATTAAAAGTAGGGTCAAATACGTTTACTTCAAAGCTTGTTCAATTACTGGGTACTTTACGTACTTAGACAATTTTGAAGTTAAAATCTGGGCTAAATAATAGAGATACAAGAAACCTTTTTCTTAGGACATTAAATTCTTTACATAAAAGGTCCTTATCAATTTTCCTGTATCTCTCACTCTTCAGCCAGAATTTGAACTCAATCCAAATTAGATTTTTACAGCCTCAATTAGCCATTACTTCCCAAAAGCGTGGTGTAAATCTTTAACTTCTGTTTTTCTTCTGGATTGTTAGCTTTATTATGTTATTTTACTGTTACAGATGGCGCAGGTGGTGATTGAAAGGAACTAAGGACCGTCTTGGAGTGTTGGGCAATCAGTGCGTGACCAGAGGTCATCGCAGAACGAAGGAGGAAAAGGACATATAACAATACAGAAGGATATGAGGCAAGTGGTGGTACTTGAGCCGGCTGGCAGCGTTCTGGTCATAAGGCAAACATCATTGGGTCCAAGCGCCGTGACGAGTGTTACGACAACTACCAACAATACTTCTATTGGCGGTTGTGTTACCACTGGCAACCATCACCATCACAATGCCCATGACAGCCACCACACAGTTCTCTCGAACAACGTCACCAATGACCACAACCAGAATCGCATCGTCGTTGTGAGGTCATCTTCAACTTCCTGTATGACCACTGTAAGTTACCCATTCTGTTTTATGGCTAGTCTAATGTTCCGGGTAATTCTCTCGCCGATTATTATCAGGAAATGATACACCTAGACTCTCTACTGGTTACAGAAATAAGTGTCTATATCTGATCATTGATCATTACAGCTAAATACTGAAGATATGAAAAAAAACCCAAAAAAAAACCTTATTTGTAGGAAATTTATTTATCTATCAAAAAAAATTCTTATCAATTTCGCTCTATCTCTTATCATTTAGCCAGAATGTCAATTTCAACTAGGAATTCAAATTGCGCGCATACGCGCGCGCTTTAATCCTAACCAATAAGAAATCAGTAACCACACGGAAAAAACAACTGTGTAAAATTTACAGAAAATAATCTTCAAAATTTTCACAGTATATATTCTTCAAAATTTACGGAAAAAATATGTAATTATTACGAGTGAGTTTACGTGAAAACTACGTATTTTTTTGGAAAATTTACAGATAAATTCTATGAAATCTCCCTGATTAAAAAAAAAGTGAGACAAAGAAAAAAGTATTGGTTTTCTAGTCAATCCGATATTTTTCAATACTTTTTTTTTATTCAGGGCTATAAAAATATTATGTGGTCGTTGCAGAGTAACTTTTTAAATTAAAATTATGTTTGATTATTGATTAAAAATCTAAATAATAATCTGTTAATAGTAAATTTAAAATTTTTATCATATGTGGAGAAATTTTTTTTTACTGATTATAAAAAAATAATTTGTCTTGAAGTACACTGTAAAAAATCAGAAAAATTAAAATTTTTGAAAAAATTAAAAACCGTGATATAAATTAGTTTGCAATGATGCTGACTCAAGTAATGCTTTTTAATTAATTACAATAAATTTCCAGTAATAATAACAGAAAAAGTTATATTATAATTACAGACTGAATTTATTAAATTTACAGATTTATAATAACAGAATTTACCACGTAAAAATAACATAGTAAGTTCTGTAAATATTACATGAGTCGACTTATAGATAGAATTTTGTAAATTTTACAAACTTTTCTATAAATTTTACAACGTATTTTTTCCGTGTATATTTAGTATTTAGCCTTGAATTATTAAATTTAATAATTAGTAAAATTTTTTTGGAAAAATTGAACAATTTTTTAATAAAAAATTGTTAAAAAATAAAACTTTTAACGATTAAAAGAAAGATTTAGTGTTGAAACAACTATAATAGCATAAAAGGGTCAAAAAGTTTGATATGCAAATAGACGATAGTTAATATGAAATAAAAATTAAAGTACAAGCACACGCGAGCTAAATAATAATTTCCATATAAAAATGGTTGCCGTAAATATCTCATACATTTGCCGTAATTGTGATGATAATAATAAGTAATAATGACAGTGATAATAGTAATAATAATAATCATAGTAAAAGTTAAAATAATAACAATAATAATGATAATGAAATAAAATTTGAATAATAACCGACGAGTGTATGCAGTAATAAAACAACTAAGTAAAATTTCTATCACAATTTCTATCCTCAGGTTACACGCGACTTCCCACCAGCTCCCCAATTTTTTTTATTTAATTAACTACTTTACAATTCATTTATGCATCAAAACTGGCGTTTACATTTTTTTACCGGGCTGAAAAACAAATGAAAATAAAAGAAGAGACTCCAAAAACAAAAAGAAGGTACTTACGTAAAAAAAAAATATTTTTAAAATAATTCTAACGTAGAACCCAAGTGTCTGTAAGACCACACAGACCTCAAAACATGAATAATAAAATGTAACCCTGGCATTCGTGATACAGAGAACACAAGGGGTTTCTTGTCGCTTGTGTTGTTATTATTGACCAAAAAGAGCACAAAATTGTGTGCTGTCAACTTTAGAAATCTAATCTTACATTTTTTGCAGAAAAAAATGGGGCAAAAATTTTTTTCTGTTCTAATTAAATTTTTGTGAAATTAATTTTATAATTATTTCGATACTCGAATTGAAGATTTTTGTTTAAATTCAAATTCTGGCCGGAAGATCCAAGATATGGAGAAACTGATAACCATTTTCATAACCTGGAAGCCTGTTTTTTTTAATTTTTCTTATTAATTACTAGGTTACGTAGATTGAATTTACAAATTTTTAGAAAGTTATTAAAATTTGACTACTTTGCGTGGATCCTCCTTAAAGCAGAATTCGAATTTCAGAATATTTGATTAGATTACGTACTTATAAAAGTTTAAAGTAAAAATCTGGGCTAAATACTCAAGATAAAAAATCACTAGACTCCTTTTTACACGCTTTTTATTAGCTTCACTTGTATGTTTGTATGTTTGTATGTTTGTATGTTTGTAACCGACTTCTTTGGGCGCGATTTTGACGCACTTTAAACGGCCAGATTTCGTTCAAACTTTGTAGATTTATCGAGGACCGATGACAATACACTAATTTGATAAAATTATTCCATTTTTCAATTTGCAAAATAAGATTTTTGTTAATTTATATAATTTTTATCTATAGTCAATAAGGCAGAAATTTTAATTTTCCAACCATTATCTTTAGACGATTTATCTAATATTAACAAAGTGCATGCTGGTAAGTTAGTTGCCAAATAATAGTTTAAAATTAAAAAAACAAGCTATTATAAATAAACCAAACTAAAAAGTAGAAAATAAATAATAGTTTAAAAAAACTAAAAAACACGCTTTTTATAGAAAACCGAGCTAAAAAAATAGAAAATAAGTTTTAATAAATTTAAATTAAGAATAGTGTTAAAAATTTCAATAAATCTAATTAATAATAGTGTAAATAAAAAAAATGTATTTAATTTTAAAAAAAGCGTGGGGTGCTTTTTAAGATATTATCAAAATGATAATCATTCTACTCATATCTGTCAATAAAATATCTATAACTATTGACACCATGTACCCCATGCTTTTTTTAAAATGGAATAATTCTTATTTTATTCACACTATTATTAATTTATATTTCTTAAAATTTTTAACACTATTCTTAATTTAAATTTATTAAAACTTATTTTCTATTTTTTTAGCTCGGTTTTCTATAAAAAGCGTGTTTTTTAGTTTTTTTAAACTATTATTTATTTGCAAGGAATTTAATTTCCTACAAAAAAGATCCTTATCTCTTATTATTAAACCAGAACTTTAATACGAAATTATTTTTTAATTTTTACCATGGTATCAAATTTGAAAGAAAATAATGATAATAATTAATGTACAAAATTTTTGGTAGATGTGAATACCAATTCAGTATTTTAAATAATAAAATGATAAAAGAGTAGGAAGTACTACTACGTAGTGAGCCAATGAGAATCTCTGAGGATCGATGAAGCGTAAACAAAGATACACTTTACACAGAGTTGATTGAGGAGTAAATGAAACGAAGTGAAGCAATTCTATGAATAATAAAAGTTAAAAAGGCAATTTGAACTTTTCTGTTTAGGGCGAGAATGGGATCCTGGTGAATGGGAATCTGAACAACAATGGAAACATCGTACTGAACGGTAACAGTGTAATAAACGCGAGTAAATCATCGGATATTGGATCAAATGTTAAATCTTGCGATCGCGGTGATCATCGAAAAGTAAAAGATACGGTTGTTGGTGGTAATGCCGATGTCACTACGGGAAATCGACAAAAATCAACGAAAGAGATAACTATCCATGAGCAGCAACAGCAAAAGTCACAGTCTCAACAGCAGACCCACCAACCGGGAACTGGAGGCGGAGGTGCTGGTGGTACTGACGGGAAAACCGATGGCGCGGATACCATTTCCGGTGAGTGCCTCTCAATATTCCGTTTTCCATGCGATAAAAGTCATCCATAAAAGTCGTCAACACACTCACATACACACGTAGACCTTCGCGAAAATTCACCCGGGTACATCACTAGTTCAATTGTCAGGCTTATAATGTGACAGATACACACACCTTTTTATTATTAGATTCCATTTCAATAACCATAACATTTCATCACCCTAAGTAGTTTCGTTAACATTTCAATGCCTTCTCATTACATGTCGCTTCTTTTATGTCATTTGAAAAAGGTTAAAGAAAGAAAAATTCAATTCTTTTAAACTTTTAAAAATTTTTTAATCGACCCGATTTTTATCAAAGTGTCTTAAAACATTATAAACTCACATAATTTCACAGGAAAATCGAAAAAAAATCCTTGGATTTTTTTTTTGCTACCCTAATATATACTTTGGTAAGATTATTCTGAAAGCGAGAGCCATAAGCCATCTAGCGGTGAAACCAAGAACTAATATATAAAAAATCTTACTAAACATAAAATTATCCAACATTTTTCATCAAAAGTAACTTATTTTTTTTTGTTGATATAAAAGTAAAAGATTTTTTAAGATTAAATGACATTTTAACGATCTTGAGCTACTCCTAAATTTTTTTTTTCGAGGGCTCTGAAAACATTCAAAAATTAAGATATTTTTTTAGTCGACTCAAAGAAATACAAATAGTTGATTTTTTTTGGCCAAATTTATTTATAAATTCTGGTTAGACTTTTATACAAGCGAGAACCGTAGGCCATCTAGCGGTGAAACCAAAAACCAATCTCTAAAAAATCTTACTAAACATAAAATTATCCAACATTTTTCATCAAAAGTAACTTATTTTTTTTTGTTGATATAAAACTAAAAGATTTTTTGAGATTGAATGACATTTTAACGATATTGAGCCACTCCTAAAATTTTTTTGTCGAGGGCTTTGAAAACATTCAAAAATTAAGATATTTTTATAGTCGACTCAAAGAAATACAAACAGTCGATTTTTTTGGCCAAATTTATTTATAAATTCTAGTTAGACTTTTCTACAAGCGAGAACCGTAGGCCATCTGGCGGTGAAACCAAAAACTAAGTTAAAATTTCATGTCAGGTTTAAAATACTCTAAAATTTTTTAGCTAGAAGGTGAATGATTGTTAATTAAATGAATGAAACAATCGTTTTTTATTTTTTGGGTTGAAACAGAGACCACATATGGACATGTCAGAGAATTTTTTACAAAAATGTCAAACGCCAAAAATAAAAGCAATAAAATCAGCTCCTTTGATGTTGATGTTAATGTTGAAAGACGTCAATTAAAAAGTTGTAGCGAACGTTCCCGGATTAAGTTACCACGGAGGTAGTAGCTGGTTGCCAGGAACATGAAACACCAGCTAGAAAAATGCGGTCCCAGATAATATCTGAGTTCAGAACACGTGGTTTATGTGGTTTTACTCACGCAGACACTTTTATTCATGTCGAAAAAAGCATTTGCACCTGGTGCTCCGCCACACTCACCAGCATTGTTACGTAAAAAATGTCGCTTAAGGGTGTGAGCAAAAGTCGATTGAGGTAAACCTCTCGCTGGATACACAACCGACACAAATACCTTCTTCCGTGCTGGTGGTTACCGGATGCTCTACGTTTACGTTTTTTGACTTTAAAAAAGCTCCAAGAAAGGGAGGTGTGTTTTCCATGACATATCGTGCTCTGGAGTTGGAATTTATGTGCGATTCCTGAACTAGAAGGAGGAACGGAAAAAAGAAATCCTACATGAGCGTCAAACTTGAGTAATCATTGAAAGTGTCGTGGAAATCTGTGTGAAGATGCTTGAAGTTATCATACAACAGAAAATATGTCAAAAATTTTATTGATATGATCTGAAATGTCCATAGATCATTTTTTGATTAAAAATAGTTTTAGAAGTCTCTTATAGATGGCGTATGATCGCTAAATCTTCTCTTTTGAAGAGAGTTCTTTAAGGTGTCATTATAAATAAAAAATCATATTTTTGCCGTAATTATTGTGTATGAACACGGGAAAAACAATAATTTCCCCAAAATTTTTTTCCAGACAGCCTTTAAACCTCTTAGATTCTAAAATCCCAGCGAGACATTAAGAGCGTGTCTGGCTGTTTGGAGGGAGTTTGTCTCTCCTTTCCTCAAAACCATCTAAGGAATTCTTGGCGTTGTTTGCCAGAAACGGGAAACGATAAAAAGTTCTGGACCAAGCCCTTCCGCCTGCAGTGAAAAGAACATCCATGGAACTTGACCGATTCGTTTGCTACAAAGAGAGTGTAGACCAGACAACAATGGGTTGAATTGGGATGGAGGATCCAGGATGGAGGATGGAGGGTAGTAGACGCGTGCCGAGACTTTTGCACAGACTCAATGAGCCGAACAGACCCGAATATAATAATAAATTCTGAAGCCGGGATGACCCAGTTCCCGGCTGTAACGCTCCAGTAGAGGGGACGCTACTGAATTCACCCCGTCAATTTTACAAGACACTACCGGGGAGGCTGAGTGGTGGTGGCCCTAGTAATAGTCGCCAATGCCACTGCTGGTTGTAGTTGTAGTTGTTGTACTTCTAACAGCCAAAGTAGTTGTGCTAGTTATAGTTATAGTTATAGTTTGATAAAAGCAACTCTGAAGGCTAGGATAAGGTGTTCGCAAACCACATTTCCCAAGCCCTTTACCAACTACCGCAAACTCCTTACCAAATCAAGTCCGTAGCTGACAATGAGCGGGCTGCTCGCTTCAAACCACTACCTGTCTAACAAGTTGTGTATCTATTTGCCGGCTACTAAACTATCCGTGCTAAATTTTATGATATGGCTTAATACGGCTAATTTTGATGCCTGATATTCATCAGATCTTATGACGCCGTTTCTTAGTCAACTGTCGCGTGACAAATGCCGAAAGGACGAATATAACAATTGTTTGATTAATTATTTACAACTGTTGAACAAATAACGCTTCAAGGGCTTGTAAATAGACATTCTAATTATTAATTAAGTCTTCTTAAGATTCAACATTTTCATCTGCTTCCACGGAAAAAATTATAGAAAATTTTGTAAAATTTACAAAATTCTATCTATAAGTCGACTCATGTAATATTTACAGAACTTACTATGTTGTTTTTACGTGGTAAATTCTGTTATTATAAATCTGTAAATTTAATAAATTGAGTCTGTAATTACAATATAACTTTTTCTGTTATTATCTTAATTAGTGAACTAACAACCCTGAATAAAAAAAAGTATTGAGACAAAGGAAAAAGTATTGAAAAGTATCGGATTGACTAGAAAACCAATATTTTTTTCTTTGTCTCAATACTTTTTTTTTTAATCAGGAAGATTTCATAGAATTTACTTGTAAATTTTACAAAAAAATACGTAGTTTTCACGTAAACTCACGAGTAATAATTACATATTTTTTCTGTAAATTTTAAAGAATATATGCTGTGGAAAATTTGAAGATTATTTTCTGTAAATTTTACACAGTTGTTTTTTCCGTGTACAATGTCAAAAAATATTGAAATCTATTTTGAAGAGTTGAAGAGTTTGGTAAATTTTGCTGACAAATTTTAAAAAGTATTGCTGTTACTAATAACTGATAAAGCAGCGCCCTAGATTATAATAAAATTCGTTAATTTTAATCACGAATTTACCAATTTTGAATAAAATTTCTTTCCGTGTAACATGTAAGTGCAAATAAACGTAGACGTAGACGTAAACTAGAACCCGAGCGTGGAGATAATGTAAGATAATTAAATGCACCGATTTCTTTTACCTCGATCCTCTATCCGGCATTCGTGTAAAACACGTCGTCTGTTTTCATTTGAAATGTTAATTACCAGCAACTACTGTACCGTCAGTTCAGATAGACTTGCTAGCAGCAGTTAAGTATTATCAGACACAGATAGGTGATGTAGATGACAAAAAAAGCTCTAAAGTTCAGTGTCCCACAGGGTGTAATGAATCAAAATTACAAATGGTGGTTTGGGTTAGTCTGTAAAATCAACCCTCCCTAGTGTCGAAACTTCTCCTGTTGTACTTGTATTAATTGATCGAATTAAATAACATTTGCCGTTGGCTAACAGCATACAGATACAGAGAGTTTATTTAAACGGGCCGATACATCTTTATTCCCTGCGGAGAAGTCTTGCCGAAAAAATCACTCCTCATTTGTATGAACGACGAGTGCTACTCGAGCTAAGTTTTAATCACCCTCGTATTTCCATTCTTATTTTTTTCTTCCTCCTCTTTATTCATTCACTCACTCTTCCCTCATTCCACCTTTTTTTGTTGCTATTATTATTATTATTATTATAATAATAATTCTTTTTTTTTTTTCTTATATTCAAGTCTCCTCTTTTTAGTCCTCTGGCTTCCTCTTTTTCCGCTTACGTTATTCAACAACGCTTGCCCTCTCGTACCCACACCCGGTTTTTCATTTTAATAACCATTAAAAGCCATCAACTATTATCTGGTTCGTGTCGAGCAACGACTACAACTATGTCGTCGACGAAGAGGACGACATAGACAGACAAGACTCATTAATTACGTCTCTGAATGCCCGGCCCATTCTAAGTACAATCGATATCTCATCTTTGTTATAATTATTAAAGAATATTATTATTCTCATCGTCTTGTTTTATTTTTTAAACAAGATAATTAACTTCGTAATTAATTTCACTGAAAAACAGCCATTATTTATCCCGTCAATTAGTTTTTATTTTTATTCCGCAAAAAGTTTTTAAAACTGAAGAATAGTCATCGCTTGTAAAAACAAGTGGAAAGGTGTGATCACCTCCAATGTAATTGCATATCAATCCATCAATCACTAATGCTACCCGGATCCAATGAATATCAATGATATTCCGTTAGTCTACAATGTGGTACCAAAACTTTGGTAACATTCATTACAATTCAGGCAGTACTTGAATTTCAGAGGTGTAGTTGTGAACTCTCTACCCTTCCACACATTTCTCATGACACTAACCCACCCTGGTAAGCGTTACTGGGTTATCATAACCCACTGTGGACATTGAAGGTTAAAAGTATAGAAACTGAAGCTAACAAATGTATTTGCACGATAAATTTAACGTCGAAATATCATGTTATTCATTAATCAAGATTGCTTCAACTAAAATTTACGAGTTACCTACTATTGACTGTTTGAATTTCCACAAAGTTCGTGGTATTGATTATTATTGAATCCAGTTTTGTTTAGTTAGTCTGCAAGAATGGTTTGATTAAATCTTGTGGAAAAATTTCTTGATATTTCATTTGAAATTTACTTTATACGTAACTTTTTGGACAAAATAAGTGATGAAAACCTTTAACAGAGGGCACATGACCGCTAAATCATCTCCTTACAAGAGAGTTGGCTTTTGCACGGAAAAATTAACTGTGTAAAATTTACAGAAAATAATCTTCAAAATTTACACAGCATATATTCTTTAAAATTTACAGAAAAAATATGTAATTATTACTCGTGAGTTTACGTGAAAACTACGTATTTTTTTGTAAAATTTACAGATAAATTCTATAAAATTTTCCTGATTAAAAAAAAAGTATTGAGACAAAGAAAAAAGTATTGGTTTTCTAGTCATTGGTTTTCTAGTCAATCCGATATTTTTCAATACTTTTTTTTTATTCAGGGCTATAAAAATATTATGTGGTCGTTGCAGAGTAACTTTTTAAATTAAAATTATGTTTGATTATTGATTAAAAATCTAAATAATAATCTGTTAATAGTAAATTTAAAATTTTTATCATATGTGAAGAAATTTTTTTTTACTGATTATAAAAAAATAATTTGTCTTGAAGTACACTGTAAAAAATCAGAAAAATTAAAATTTTTGAAAAAATTAAAAACCGTAATATAAATTAATTTGCAATGATGCTGACTCAAGTAATGCTTTTTAATTAATTACAATAAATTTCCAGTAATAATAACAGAAAAAGTTATATTATAATTACAGACTGAATTTATTAAATTTACAGATTTATAATAACAGAATTTACCACGTAAAAATAACACAGTAAGTTCTGTAAATATTACATGAGTCGACTTATAGATAGAATTTCGTAAATTTTACAAACTTTTCTATAAATTTTACAACGTATTTTTTCCGTGTGGGTATTAAGATAATTTTTGCACTCTTTCAAGGAACTTTTCTGTTCTCAATTTTCCGTTTAACTAACTGCTAAACAATGTTTGGTAAATATAACCGAAGAACTTTCTAGATGAGCTCTTATCAACAAGATCAAGCGACATCAAGCCCGATATGAAAATTGGCTGGATCAGGAAATTATTCACGATACACAATTCCAACAACAAACAATATCTATTCCAATCCTGACCAGACATAAGGAAATATACCATCAGATAACGATCTAATTGGATGTTGTTTTACACAGCTGTTTACAGTTATAAAATATTCTGAATGATAAAATTTAATGTAGTTTGTGTGATTATGCATTACATTGATAAAGAAAAACATGAAATCATTTAGCATTAAATAAATGATAAACCCTTTGGCCAATTTCGAGAAAAGAAGTCCACAAAAAATAGTCTGTCATGAGAAAGAAATTCGAAACGGAGCATCAACAGCAGCTTATCATTCCGGAGAATCAAGCAATTGGAGAGAAAACAAACTGTCCTTAGATGTAATCGTAGGGACTACCGTCGGGACTTTTATTGCAGAAGGTCTGTCTCTACCTTGTTCGTAGATTAAGTTACAAGTTATTTTAGAATTGAGCTTCTGTAAAAAAAGAAATCTTTAAAATTGGTAAATTAATGATTAATCAATTAATTAATGAATAAACCAAAATTCCTTCTCCGAATAGTGTATGGTCTATTCAGAAGGAGCTACGGCGTACCTTACAGAGTTAGTAGACATGAATAGAAGATAACATCAATATCTCCTTGGGTGTTATCTTGATGAGTGAGCTCCTAAATCCCATAATTCGATTCCGGATGAATCGATAGCTGAATCCCCTTCTCCTTACGGAGCGTATACTAATCCAAAACCAATTACCTATTACCCTGGGTAGGGACATCAACGTTGATGTGCACCTGGATAACGAGGATCGTTAGATGTAATTTTCCCTAAGGCAGTCGCGCCGTCAGGTGAACGGTATTGGTATACAGTGTAGGGTAACGTACGCGTGTCATACATTAAGTGCTTTCTCCCAAATTACCATTTCGGGGCTAGTTGTTGTTGGTTTACTGACCAGCAGGAGCGTTAGAATGGCATCCCCGATTCCTATGAGTTATACTAACACCCAAATTATCACGGCCTTATACTAACTTGCTCCAGGAATAGAGGATAGAAAGGAAGGTTGAGCGATGTTAGTCCCTAGTTCCGGCGATATTCGCTAGAGCGGCGTGATTTCTAGTCCCGTCCTCTCGCTTGTCATAACTATACATCATGTAAGGATTCAGTAAAGGTCTTAACTAAACTATGGCTATAGATTGAAGGCTTAAAGCCGAAAGAAGATTGTTCTTACACGGAAAAAAGTTTGGTAAAAATGAAATTTTGACTCCCGTAAACTTTACTGACAAACTTTAAAGAGTACTGCTGTTACTGATAAATTGTAAAGCAGCGTACTGGATTATGATGTGATCTGGTAATCTTATCAGGAATTTAACAATTTTAAATAGAATTTTTAACCTTCCGCTAAGAAAATTGAAAATTTTCAAAAATCGGGAAGTTATTGGTTTTACCCCGTTTTCCAAAAATCGAGTTTTCATCAGATCTTGACGTTTTGAGGTCCTAGGAAGCTTCCCTGACTATTCCCGCGATGGTGTCTGTATGTTTGTATGTATGTATGTATGTAAACCTCTCATAACTTTTGAACGGCTTGGCCGATTTGATCGCGGTTGGTGTCATTTGAAAGGGCTTGACCAAACTTAGATTTTGAATACAATTTGGACCGATTCCGACCGGTAGATTTTGAGGAATCTTAAAAAAACTACGAAAAAAAATTTTTTCAAATCAAGTTTTTTTTGAATAACTTTTAAACGGCTCGATCGATCAATTCCAAAAACTAATCAGCTCTTAACATCGAAAAATCACGTCGATCGCTACCAAGCCGGTCAAAATCGGTTGATTCGTTCGTGAGTTATCGTTGACGAAAGAAATGGAATAAAAGCGTTTTTTTCGAATTACACCGAAACTTCCGGTCTTATCAATTTGTGTTTAAAAATGTATCGTAGAATTTGAAAAACTGCGTCGAATGCCGCCAATTGGGTGAAAATCGGTCCATTCATTCAAAAGTTATTGCGGTTGGAAAATTCAAAAAATAGTGTTTTATTAAACTTCTATCAGATTTTTGAGCTCGGAGAGCAATTTTGAGCGCTTAATTACGAAAGTAGCGGGAAGTTGCAGGGATAGCTTCAGGGTCAACTGTTTTTCTAATATTTTTTTTTATGGATAACATGAAAAAAGCAATCCAAAATGGCATGATGCCTCGCAATTGAGTATCGATCTTAGAACATCAGAGCCTTTCCTGTTTTTTGGGATTCCAGATGCTAAAGAAGACGTCTGGTGGCTGATGGCACGTTCAATCGTCCAAAGAGGAACGTAATTCATGAGAGACGATCTTTAAATCGGGGTGTGTGACTGAGATCAATCTGAATTCAAATAAATTTGTCACTCGTGCCTGTCTTACGCGACTCAGAGCTATAAGTACGTCTGTTTGTGCCTCGAATCTTGGAGCCCAACTAGATGGACCGGCATCTTTTCGTCCTGTCTGTCTGTGCACATATATGTGTGTGTGTAGTGAGTGAAGCAAATGTACTAGAGAGCTCGGATGATCCCATATCGATTGTTTTTAGCCGGTCCAAGACGTGACGAGCAAGTTACGATCAGCTTATATGTCTTTTCCTTAAGGGGGATGAAAAAGTGGTCAAGCGTGAAGAGAACGTGCCGTGGACGAGTGCTCGTCTTGCATCGAATAGATAGATATAACTATAACCCTGTAGTGTACTATCGACAGACTACATAAACTGAAAGACAGAGAGGAAAGTAAGCCAGTGAAGAAGAGGAGAAGGAGGAGGAGGAGGATAACTTCAATGAGGTGGACTAGGTGGCTGAGGTAGATGAGTTCGGAGCAAAAAAAGACGGTAAAGCTAGTTTAGACGCGAACCTCTGCCAACGGTCTATTTAAAGCCAAGGGGCTACTACCACTGGTAATTTACTGGCTCAACACCGAGAAAGAGGAAAAAATATAAAAAATAAAGCTAAATAATGATGAAGGTAAAATTATTACACTGTAAAAAAATTCCAGTGAATTTTTATTTTCATTTCTCTGAGAACTGAAGTGAAGAAATCAGACACTTTGCATATGGAGTGAATTTAGAGTTGAAAAAAAAAAAAAATGTAATGTGAAAATATTTAGATATGATATTGATGTTTTTTCAGGTACAGAAAATTTTTTATCATTCAATAAAAATAATAGAGAATTTATCCGTTTTATTTTTGTTGATTTAAGGAGTAAATTTGATTTAAAAGGATCAATTAAAAATATTCCCGTCCTTAAATTTCCTTCTGTGCAATAATGATAAAAAATATTAAGCGGAAAAAAGTTAGACACCTTAGGGGATGGCTCCGCACTTTGACACGTGACCCAGTTTTATCGGGGGTTATGTAATTGATCGCCGCACGCTCGTTCTGTCCCGGTAACGTGCCGAACGACTACCGCCTTCCACTACCATCGGGGTTGGGTTTAACGTTGTTTCTGTAGTAGCGATGTTGGTAATAGGAACAGGAGCAGGAATAGGCTGTTTAGCCGGTTCCTGGTCGCAGTAATGCGACAGCGTAATGAGTGCATGCACGCGTACAACCATCGATCGATTGGTTAAAATGCGCGTGCCACACATGACAACACGGAACTTGTTACAATGGATGATGTCTATCTCAGGTATATCATGACTGTCCACTATGATAGTGTGTATAGACAAGCGAGACACTAACTAACTAACTAACTCACTCAACCCTAGCTGGTGCTTCACCGAGCCAACCAGTTTACTGCTCGGTATTGTGGCAGTGTGGCCTAAACTTTACTACAACTGGTGTTCATTATTAGTGTGTGTATGTCTCCATGTCACTCACGGTGTTACCGATCAGGAGCGGTCGACTGCCCGTCGACATTCGCTGTTGGTAACGAGTCTATCGATTCAACAAAATCCACCAAAAAGGCTCCTGTCTGTCCATTAAACTTCAGACCCGTCGATTCAATAGATTAAATGGGCATGATCGATTACAAGACAGCCCGGTGACACTTTTTTTCCCACGTTCTATTTCCATTTACAATAATGGATAAATGTCGCGCTACGCTTTCCTGTATTTTGCATCTACGATCTGGACAGACCAAAAAAAAAATGGAGAAGGGGCTCTAAAAGAGAGAGAGATAGTCCGTCAATCACCAGTAAGTGAAATGCCGGCCAGAAAGTTCTCTCTTGTGGCTCGTACTCGAATTATACTGTTGGAAGGATAAGGATGCTCGTGCAGACTGTATCACGAGTACTGAAGTATACATGTGTAACCGGAAGTCGGGCTGCCCGGAAACTTGGGCGCCGTAGACGGCTACGTGGATAAATAAGTCAGCCGAACGTCCTTCGTCCGGGATCACCAGATATTTTTCCGAGACAGTAAGTAACCTACCAGTAAGTAAGTGAGCTACAGAGGAACGGACATCGATCAACACAACTTTTATTCTTATTCAACATGCTCTATAGGTTATTTATTTTTTATTACTTTCCTTATTCCGTCTACTCTGTCCCTTCCCATGCTTTTATTTTTTATTGTGTGGTAAAACTTTTACACGTTGTAAATAACATCACCCACTGTTGGCAGTCGCAGCAGCAGCAGCAGTAGTATTAGTATGTTGGTGTCGCTCTCAAAACTCCATAGTTGCTGTTTGTTATATCTTTATAAAACGTAAAAGAGAGTGTAAGCCGTTGACGAGGGGATGAAAAATGAGGGTCAGGTCGCTGGGTTAATTACCACAGCGCCCTGTTAAGTCCCGCGAATTTTATACCCCCTACTGTGTATATAATTTATTTCCCCTTGGTGGTTATGTTACGGGCAATCGCTAAATCTCTATATGGGCATTTAGGAATGTTCCAATTAATCAAACGTGACTCCTAATTCGGGATCAAGAGATAGGCCAAGGACAATCCTGCTAAACAAATACAACAACATCTCTACAGAGCAATTGTAACTTCACATTTAGTCAGCATCCTTCTCTTTCTTTTAATACAGTGGCTGTTAGTTTACGGGGTCACTGAAAGGTGGCAGCACCACCTTTAAAATTCTAGAAACCGTCTGGCACGTCTCCCCTCTGACCCCTGTTGGTAGCGCTCCAAGTCCCGGTAGCATCCTTTTTATTTAAAATAAATCCTCTTTTTTTTTTCATGAAACACCATTTTGTCGCTCTTGTGACTATCTGCCTGGTGTACCATAAAAGGTAGAGCACGTGCGATGAGCTTTCACGGTGTGAAAGACCCGATTGGCCGTAGGCTACTGTTAAATCTCCATACCAATAGTGCCACTGAATTCCCCACTCTGTGATGCTAACGTAACTTTAAATACTTACCTCTCCCTACTCTAGCTTTCCAGTCCTCTTGGACTCTAACTCCTGATTCTTGGTGTCAGTGATGTACGCATAATGCCAGAAGCGTTAATCTCCGGCGTCCCCTTTCCCCAGTCGTCAAGTCACGTGTTGCAAACAACCTAAAGAGGTTAAGCAAATGGCAGGACAGGTGCTTGACAATGGGTGGCTCGATAAATAGGCCTGAGGACCAAAAGATGGACCTACTAAAAAAAAGCTAACAGCTATCCCGCGTGGGCTGGATCCTCCATATTGAAAGCGGGGCTCTTTATTTTCTTTATCTCCCAAGGCAACCGTTCCAGTGGATGATGAGATAGATCTTTTGATCATGTAACTCGTAAATTATGCATGCTCTACTCTGTTTATACCCTCATCCTCGTCCTAAATGCCTAGGTTGTGGCAGCTAGGGCGGCTTTCACTCACCACCCTTGGCTTTGAGATCGCATTTACAGTTTGCGCACCACTGACGTGAGCTACGAGCCAGCCAAGTATACCAGGGTGGTAGTGGAAGACGGGACACTGATAGGAACGTTAAAGGGGTTACTTTTTACAGTAACCGTGGATTCCAAAGGCTGGAGAAGCTAAATGTGGAAGGGTAGGATGAGCCAGAGGAAAAGAGAGCAGGGATTCGCCGCCAGGGTAGCTCGAACTCTACCACCAGGGTTACATTAATCCCCCTCTCGCTTTATCGGGTTCCAAGGGACACCCCTCTCTTTTCCTTCCATAGACTGTTGAATCTGTTGGATGCTAGTGTGAGGGTGAGCTCCAGCCAGAAAGGGCACACTCGCAAAAGGACTCGACAAAGTGGGGGATTTTACATCGAAAGCTACCAAAATAGGAGGGTAGTTGTGTTGGTGGTGGCGTGCGCAAGGGGCTAAGTAAAATCGCCAGTTGGCTCACTCTGCGGCTCCCGCCGCTCGGGAGCACACACGCGGGGCCAATCTTACTTACTAACACATACCTTTATTTCCACTAACTATTTTATTAACTTAACAACTTACTTACTTACTTATTGTTAAGTTACTTACTTACTTACTTCCTAAAGCTGAACCAATAGTACTATTATCAGTAGTTATATAGTGTGATGAATTTTGTAAATACATAATCTTCCTCTGCAAAATTGTTTAACATTAGGAACACCAACTTAAATCACAGACGCTATTTTAATACTTAAATTAAATGGGTTTTGCGTTAACGGAAAACTTATAAATGCTCAAAAAAATACTACCGGATCTAATCGATTGTTAATGTTAATGTTAATGTTAATGTTACGGATATGACTAAAGTGGACAATTTATAAATTTAAAGATTAGTGAGATCTCTACCTGGTAAAGGACAGTGGAAGTGTTGTGACAGTGAGTGAACAATATACGGATCCAAGAAAATAATAAATTTTTTATACTCCTAAGTGTTGTGCTGAGAAAAGTCCAATTTGTAAGACATGATTAAATATATCCAGCGAGGGCGCTTCTGACGCACGCGTCAGATCCACGTGTACATTTAATATCACAAGCTTCTTTTTTACTTAGACATTAGTTAATTTATTAATTGTAGATTAATGCAATAACGATCAACGAATTTGGCTGTGCAAAGTCCTCCGGAATTGTAATTCCGAGTTTACTGACTTTAATAATAATAATAATAATAGCAATAGTAACTTTAATAATAATAGTAGAAGTAGAAGTAGAAAAAGTAGGAAAGAAAAAAGAAGAATAAGAAGACGAAGAGGAATTTTATTATCCGTTTTGGTGCTCAAGGATTGTCGAGTTCTCTTGACACAGAATCGAGTGCGGAATAAAGATTTCTCTGTATTTTACAATCTAAACTTTTCTTACGTTGTTACTCACTTGTCCGTCTGAAATAGTTATTAAAAATTCGTCCAACCGTCTTTATTATTAAATAATTATAATTAATTGGAATAGAAGAAGAAGAAGAAAAGAAGAAACAAAATTGAGTGTAGAAAAACTCTAAAAGCGAAAAACTTTCCCTCCAGCTGTTGGTGTATGCTAAACAAAAAGTAAAATATTGATCAATAAGGGCACTCGATAATTGGCAAAGCGAAACTATGGCGGGTTACAATCACGCGAATTCTCAACGGGTCGTCTACCACGCGACCTATCCAACGCCGCTGGCTCCAAGTAAGACTTTTTGTTATTTATACACGCTATGTCTTTACTAAGATTTACTTTAAATTGTTACTTTTATTACTATTAAAATTTAAATAATAATCATAACAATAAATAGCTTAACATGCATTGAATTATCAAAAGTAATAACTCATAGTCCCTAAAATTTAGTGCCACGGTAAACTTACATAGTTACTAATTATAATCGCATTGACGCGATAAGATAATTATCAAAGTTACCAACCAGGTAATTTAGACTCAAATGATAAAAAAATAAAACTGGTTGTTCTGTAGAGCAAGTGTGCGCCGTACTTTCTTCAGTTTTAGGCTGGTTTGAGTATAATGTCGTGATTTGTAGAGGCACACACTGGGAATGATGATGCCTGGCGGATAAGGAATGGAATTGGCTGTTAGTTTGTAGGCAGTCAGCTAACTTTCAGGGTTAGCTCTAGTTGTAATATAATTTCCGAGTTATTTAGAGGCAGAGTCTAAATTCGTGATCGTGTTTGGAATTGGTGAAGGAAACAACCAGTTCACATTGCTTTTTAGCGTTTTATATCTCCGTAGTTTGTTCGTTTAATTTCTTCGTTGGAATTAGTTGATAGTTTTGAATCAAAATCCCAGCGAGCGTGTAGACATCAGACATGATCGAGGAATCAAGTGTTACTGTCTCGATGTTTAGTTTTACGGTTAAACTGAAGGAAGGGTGAGTAATTAAACTTTGGTATTAACTACTACTAGGAAGGGAGGGGGGTAAGGCGTATCAATTTACAATTGATGTGACAGAGTTCTGCACGAATAACTCTCACTCGGGTGTGAGAAGCCCAGGGAGTAGTTTAAACCAACAAATAGTAGGACAGGGGGTCGCGTGCTCCTGAATATAAATTACGTTAACGAGGGAGAAATTTCGCGTTACCTAGAGCTCAAGGATTATCAATGCAAGCGAAATCCATTGCGACAATTGTATTTCCTTTCGGACAATTAACGCAATTAGTCCCGTGGTTGGAAAGCCCTCTGTGTGTGTTAGTTCCATTCCACCGTCTGCAAAGTTAAACCGGAAACTCGACAATTCATACCCGTCTGCTGAGCTTTACTACCATTTCACTTGCTAATCGTACTTAGATTCACGTTAATTAACTTTTAACTTAGATCTATTCATCGAACTGGTAATAATCTTTTACGTTTGGTTGTTTGTTTGGTTGGTTGAGTCTTATTCAATTTTTTTTTTCTCTTTGTTTTATTGTAAGATTGTGGAATTATCGGTAATTATTGTTTCGAATCCTTGCCCAACTCGTAATCCAGCGAAAAAAGTTTTAAGTAATTTTTCTATTATTTCGGTGGAAGGAAAAACAAATGATTTAATTTTTGTGTCAAGAATTTTATAAATATTTTTTTTTTTTTTTCCTTCAGAAATAACTGGAACAATGGAAAAAAAAGTAAGCCGTTTCTACCGGGGATTTAAGTTCCATTACACTCAAAATCTACCTGCATAAAAATAAAGTTTAAGAGCCATTTTGCTTAGCATATGCACTGTAAATTCATTTCTGTGAAAATTCAGGATTAGTTATTATTATTTCACCGTGGTTTTTAGTTTATTGCTTTTGAAAGTTTAGGACAGCTAAATTAAATGTCATATAAAATTGAAAATGGTTACCCAGATGACGTTGACGTTGTGAAGAAATAGTTTTAATTTGATGACATTAAAATTGAAAGACATCTGATAATTTTTTTAACAAAAAAATTATAGTAAGAAAATTTTATTTAAAAATTTCATATTTAGAAACTCTGAAAAAATTATAAATGAAATTTTAATAAATAATTTTCTATGTCTAGGTTATTTTTAAAGAAAAATCTAAAAATTTTCAAGTGTCTGCTTACTTCAGCCTCATTTAATTCGGTGTTGTATTATTATTAAGTGGCAGGTTTTTGATATCACATATATATTTGTGAAAGTCCAAGTCATACGATTATTTTATTTGTAGAGGCTGCGTCACTGGCGTGTGTGCGGGATTTACACACAAGACCAGTGTGAAAGGCGTTAAGCCAATGCGAAACCAGTTTCAAATATAAACGGGACGACTTGATGATCAGGTTGTGCCCACGAAATAGGGTTTCCCGTAAATTCGCTGCGCAAAAATAAAAACTTAAAAATTTTGAATTTAATTTGCAGAAAAAAAGTGAGAATTAATCTGCAATAAATCGCCTTTGTTTCTTCGGTTGCATCCTTGCGGCCATTTTATTGGTCGTGGAAGAGTTTACAAATAATTCCGCGGATTTATGACACCCAGGCGGTAGATGGCAGCACTACTGAAAAATAGTAAATATTTTTTATGTTTATCGGATAGGCATTAATTAGCATAATCAAAAACTTGTTTTTTCTGAAAAGTTAAATCTAGTTGAAAAAAAATGACATTTAAAATAAAATGTCTGTTACCTTTTTCGCTTCCGGTTGGGTATAAAATTCATAAGCTTGTCATTATACTGTCAAGTGGGCGAATTTTATGCCAGTATTAAATCTTCAAGGTCGATTGTTTAATATTAATACAAATAAAAACATTGCATTGTCAGTTACTGCAATGCAGCTATTATTCTTGAGGGAAATATGATTCTAGATGACCACCGGCCTTTCCAAGAGCTATTCTGCAACGAGGATACGTGATCAGCTTACAAGTTGCATATTTTTGACGTCTCATGCAGTTTTTTTTTTATTTTATCTCGTATTTGGATTTTCTGATGATTCAGATGAAATAAAATCTGATATTAAAATTAAAGTTTATTTATTTCTTCAGGTTAGTCATTTTGTAATTAAAATTATGAAAATTAAGTTTGCCGGCATTTAAAAATTTTAATAATTTATTTTATTGAAAAATTACTTAAAAAAAATTTTACATGTAGAATTTTTTTTAATTTATTAAATTAAAACTAAAAATTATTTTTTAAAAATTGCACTGATAGTTTTTCAAGTTTTCTATCAGTGAAAATCTTTTTTTTTTTTTTTTTTTTATTCTAGATACCATCAACTAGCTTAATTGAGTTATTTAACTTTAGTTCTTTATCAAGATTCAGCAAATCCAAAAATTGAAGCATATGCATAAAACAAAACAAAGTAGCAAAGAGAAAAGAGAAAACAGAAAATAAGCAAATCCAGTTTTCCGTAATTTACGACTTTAATGTTGTACCTTACGAGAAAACAGGATAGAAGGCGACATCTGGAATCTGGTATTTACTATTTTATTGTGGCGCATAATTTATGATCTCAAGAATTCATTTTATTTATTTTATTAAAAACTAAGAGCGTCTGTAGCTCACATATCCGTATTTATTTTATTTAACATAACCCACAATGGTATCCACGGATCCAAGGGTTGACCCACATTTGAAGACTCGGGAGTTTGTTAAAATTTATCCGATCCAGAAGACACCAACTGGGTAATATTTGCCATTGAAAGGAGGTCAGCATGTTCTTACCCGAATCCTTTTTTTACAGCCCTTTTTTATCACGTAATAAAGTTAAGGGCCCGGCTCGAAGCTCGAGAGTTCACCGTCCGAGTATAACAAAATAACTTTTTATACAATAATTTATATTTTCCAATATAACCGGGTCCTTCTTTCCTGTTCCTTACTTACCCTCTGTAAAGGTTCTAACGTGTAATTTCGTTCACGTAATAAACCCAATTGAAATTTATTAAATTGCAAGTGAAAACTAATGTCTATTTGTTATATTGTAGACGGGGATCCAATAAAGCTACCGGAAAACTTGGAGACACTACCACGTGCTGAGCACTTTCCGACCCAGAGGCACCGATGGAACACCAACGAGGTACTTACATATCGTAATACACAATATACAATATACAATTTCTCCCTTTAATACGGTCATTCTATTCCGTAAACGAGCACCCGGCTCCCAAGCTCTAAATAGCAATATTCCTACCACTGTTGAGCTGAATTCACACCGAGTTCCCGTACTCTTTAGCAAGTTATATGCTTTTAAAACTCGTTACCCAGAATTTCGTTTTCAAGTGTCCAATAAGGGAGAAAGTAACTGCAACTTTCGAGTATTTAACCATAAATTATTCAATTTTTCTTACTGACTCTTGAGATAAGATTTTCAAACAAATATATCAAAGGAATATCGCTATTAAGTGAAAGGATGAATGTATAGCGGCTAACGAGGTTGTAAGGAAGCAAGGCCCATGTGATTGTAAGGACTAGACTAGACTAGACTAAAAAACTACCACACTGGTAGTTTATATACAGAAAGTAGACGGTACTATTATATCCCGGATCCCAGAGCAGTGTGTGTATAAATGGGCAAAACGAAATTGCTACCGCCGCGAAATTCCGATAATACCTTCCGTGGCTTTTTCAACTTTTCCAACCATCCAGCTTTGGTATTTATGGATGTTGTGCTGGTGAATATACCGATTTGATGAAACGAAGGGCGATAAAAAGGAGTTGCT
>JZSA01002072.1:0-17966 GCA_000956155.1 Cotesia vestalis
ATATGATCATATATGGATCAAATATGAGCATATAGGTCATTTATAATTTTTTATCCATTAAATATAGCTTCATATAGATCATAAATTACTTTAAGGATCACATATGATCATATAAGGAGCACATATGATCATATATGGATCAAATATGATCATATAAGTCATATATAATTTTTTATCGATCAAATGTAGCTTCATATAAATCATAAATTACTTTATGGATCACATATGAAGCACATATGATCATATATGGATCAAATATGATCATATAAGTCATATTTAATTTTTTATCGATCAAATGTAACCTCATATAAACCATAAATTACTTTATTGATCACATATGATCATATATGGAGCACATACTTACCAATTTTTTATTCAATTCAAAAAATTTCAGGAAGCAATAACTTCTTTAATTTTTTCCTTCCATTGTTCGGACGATTTCTAGCATATATCTCTCATCTTTTATCAAGATATCAAATATAGACGTCAACTTAAAATAATCTCTTAAATTTTCGGTAGGGTCAACCATGATAATAAATTCATACAAATACTTAGACGCTGACTCGTCGATCGAATAAATCTGATAATGGATCGCGTCTCTAATCGCCGAAATAAATCATCCCCGGTCTCGCTTCCAGCGGTGTAGAATCCGAGTACCGAGGACCTCTGGCAATAAAACCAAAAAAAAAAAAAAAAATTAATAAAAATAAAGAGTGGAAAGTGTGATGTGAAAAATTTTTCAAGCGCATTTCAATCAACTTGCCTCGTTTAAAACCGCTCATGAGTGTTGTATATTTGTTGAGGGTGAAAAATATAAATTTCGTAGTGATGGAACGCTGGTAGGAAAATAGACCAATTAAATATTTTATTTTCTATTTTTTATCTTTTCGGTTTCGTCCATGGTGTGTGTACAGCAACTGCCTCGATTTTTTTTTATACATATTTATAGAGAGAAAAAAAAATTTATTTAAACGAAAACTAAAAAACTAAAAAGTGTTCTTGCTGGAATTACCTGTTATACTATTCGGGTTTATGGTAACGGGTATTATTGTACTGACCGGCCGGTATTTCGGTCAATTGGGCTAACTGGTGATATTTTTTTCTTTGATATACGCCGCCGCAAATTTGCAATTTAACTCAGCGCTGGCTCATGGAATTTACGACCGCCGTAACAGTTTAATTCGCGAACCGATTTACCGATCACCGGTGACACCATGCATCACTACCCTGAAAATACAAAGCGTTTTTGGTAATTTGAAGGCCTCAAGTAATTATTTTGCGGAGTAGTTACTTTATTAGGACGAAAAATTTTAATTGAGTGACATAAAATTTCCTTGTACTTTATAATTCGCATTGAAGTTCTGGCTAAACAATTAATGAAACGAGAAAATTGATTACAATTTTTTTTTTTGAGAAATTTATTTTTCTTATCATTTTTTTCGAATTTTTAATATTTAATCCAGAATTTTGAGTTATTATTTCTTTCGAAATAAAAAATCTAGTTTAAAAACAGAAAGAAAAATTTCTTGACTACACGGTGAGAAATTTCTGTAGAAATTTACTGTGCATACATAATAAAACTGAACCTTAATGACTCAATTCAAAATATTCCCATAAAAATTTAAGAATATCATATTGTAATAATCAATATTTACTAGGGACCATAGTAAATTTGACCATGCAACTATTACATAAACATATATAAAAAATTTTCGTAAACTGACAGAACAAAAACTGTTAGTGTGCTTAAAACTTTTCATTATAGTTCCATAGTAAAATTTCTGTTGCTCAGTCGACAATAAAAATTTATAAAAAAGTTTGACATTTAGTCACGTGTACTACTCGGTTTAAATTTAAAATTGTGACTATGAAATTTTAAAATGTCCCATAGTAAACGTATGCGCGTCAGTCGCGACGCGCGCTCTTTCATTTTTTCGTGCTGCTTTGTTTTGTCAACATAAGTGTACAGACGCTATCAGTAGTGGTTAACGGTGTTATGAAAATTGCAATAAACATTAAGTTTTAAATAAATATTAGCTTATAAATCCATCAACATATGAATAGTTAATAAAAATTTGTAAGATTCCTAAATAATAAAATATTTAATAATTTACCGTGAAAAATTATTATGAAAACAAACATTTGATGGTTAACCTGCAACCGACACTTCTAATAATAATAAAAAATAATTTAAAAGTTATATATTGTGTTTATAATTATTTATAATAAAATTAACTGCCAAAATAAATCCTACGTTCAAATTAAAAAAAATAGAAAACAAATAAAAAAAATTGACATTTCTATCTGCCGTTCTCTTGTTCTCTTTGTACCAGGCTCAGAGACGGCAATTCAACAGGAAAACCAATAAATCTTATAATTTTACATTACCCATTATCGTTACCGCTGCAATACCCCTTTTAATTATTGTAATTAATTTTAATTTGTCCAAGCTCTGTTGCAGCGTTTCAATCGGCCAGATACGCCTTTTTTTATTCGTTTGTGCAATCGATTGGAGACTAGTGTTGGAATCATTGCTCGGGGTGTTAAATTTTCTTCAATCTAAAAATTTTACATGGAAAAAAGTAAACTCTTATCATTTTATCAGAATGTTCTCTTTAAAACAGAATTACATTTTTAGAATTTTTAATTATATTAATAAACTAGATCTGTGTTTTTATAAAAAATTAAAAGATTTAGGGTTAAATATTGAAGATATCAAAAAATTAAAAGAAACCTTTTTTGTAGAGCATTAAATTTTCTATTAAAAAGGTTTCCATCATTTTTTCTCTATCTTTGATTCCTTAGACAAAAATTCAAGTTGAAGCGAAAAACTCAAGAATGTTATCGCTTAATTAAACCAGCAGTCTTAAAAAAACCTAAAACTCAAAATTCTGGTCTAAATTTCAAAAATCTAAAAAAACCATAAGAAACCTTTTTTGTAGGGGATAAGATTTTCTACAAAAAATGTTCAATTAATTTCCCCGTATCTCTTATCATTCACCCAGAATTCCAATTCAAAAGTTGAAAATCAAAATTCTCCTCAATCCCAGCTAACAGAAATCTCCTTTGAATTAACCCCTAGTAAAAAAAAGCTGTATTAAAACTCGCAACATTCCAGAAAAGTAGTTAAAAAAGCCAGCATTGAAAATAAACCCAAAGCAACTGAAAACAAAGTTTAACATTCATTAAAAAAGGCATCAGATTATTCAAAGCTTGTGGCGTGAGTTAGTCTGGTTTGGTTTTAAGCCCGAAGAAACCCGATCCATATGCACCATCGATATTCAAAAGCGTGAACACACCTTGAGCGGGTGAATAGCTGGAGAAAAGGTAGCCAGGAAAAGAGAAAATTAACTTAATGCCTCTGTGGTCGACGGGGAGAAAATCAATAGGCTTGTGGTCAGGACTAGTTTTCTCCCTTTCGCGGATATAACCAAACTCCCGTCGGAGTATTTCACATTTGATATATTGATAGGACACGCTCTGGTGTATAAAGCACACGCGTTGCACGCCAGGAGATTATCCGCGGCTCGTTACCTTTATAATCTACATTACAGTTATAATCCCCCTCCATGTTGTCGCTGCCCGCCATTTTAGCGAACTTACTTTCTTCCATTGTGTCGGAGCTCTAAGCTACGCGATATTATTTAAACTTACACCGTGTGACCTTAATTCGTTAGTTTGCGGTTAGATGACCCTCCAGTGTTATGCAAAACGCACCTTCCAGGGCTAAGACCACCCACCTTGTAAATAAATAAAGTACGACTCACCTATAAGCTCCAACTAAGCCTCGCCAAATGGAAAGAGACCCGACAAGTAAATCAACTTGGATGCATCACTTCCTGACCCGAAATCTATGGCATCGTGCATCCAAATTACTTTACCACTCTGTACATACACACACACACACACATTCCTTCCATTGTTCGGACGATTTCTAGCATATATCTCTCATCTTTTATCAAGATATCAAATATAGACGTCAACTTAAAATAATCTCTTAAATTTTCGGTAGGGTCAACCATGATAATAAATTCATACAAATACTTAGACGCTGACTCGTCGATCGAATAAATCTGATAATGGATCGCGTCTCTAATCGCCGAAATAAATCATCCCCGGTCTCGCTTCCAGCGGTGTAGAATCCGAGTACCGAGGACCTCTGGCAATAAAACCAAAAAAAAAAAAAAAAATTAATAAAAATAAAGAGTGGAAAGTGTGATGTGAAAAATTTTTCAAGCGCATTTCAATCAACTTGCCTCGTTTAAAACCGCTCATGAGTGTTGTATATTTGTTGAGGGTGAAAAATATAAATTTCGTAGTGATGGAACGCTGGTAGGAAAATAGACCAATTAAATATTTTATTTTCTATTTTTTATCTTTTCGGTTTCGTCCATGGTGTGTGTACAGCAACTGCCTCGATTTTTTTTTATACATATTTATAGAGAGAAAAAAAAATTTATTTAAACGAAAACTAAAAAACTAAAAAGTGTTCTTGCTGGAATTACCTGTTATACTATTCGGGTTTATGGTAACGGGTATTATTGTACTGACCGGCCGGTATTTCGGTCAATTGGGCTAACTGGTGATATTTTTTTCTTTGATATACGCCGCCGCAAATTTGCAATTTAACTCAGCGCTGGCTCATGGAATTTACGACCGCCGTAACAGTTTAATTCGCGAACCGATTTACCGATCACCGGTGACACCATGCATCACTACCCTGAAAATACAAAGCGTTTTTGGTAATTTGAAGGCCTCAAGTAATTATTTTGCGGAGTAGTTACTTTATTAGGACGAAAAATTTTAATTGAGTGACATAAAATTTCCTTGTACTTTATAATTCGCATTGAAGTTCTGGCTAAACAATTAATGAAACGAGAAAATTGATTACAATTTTTTTTTTTGAGAAATTTATTTTTCTTATCATTTTTTTCGAATTTTTAATATTTAATCCAGAATTTTGAGTTATTATTTCTTTCGAAATAAAAAATCTAGTTTAAAAACAGAAAGAAAAATTTCTTGACTACACGGTGAGAAATTTCTGTAGAAATTTACTGTGCATACATAATAAAACTGAACCTTAATGACTCAATTCAAAATATTCCCATAAAAATTTAAGAATATCATATTGTAATAATCAATATTTACTAGGGACCATAGTAAATTTGACCATGCAACTATTACATAAACATATATAAAAAATTTTCGTAAACTGACAGAACAAAAACTGTTAGTGTGCTTAAAACTTTTCATTATAGTTCCATAGTAAAATTTCTGTTGCTCAGTCGACAATAAAAATTTATAAAAAAGTTTGACATTTAGTCACGTGTACTACTCGGTTTAAATTTAAAATTGTGACTATGAAATTTTAAAATGTCCCATAGTAAACGTATGCGCGTCAGTCGCGACGCGCGCTCTTTCATTTTTTCGTGCTGCTTTGTTTTGTCAACATAAGTGTACAGACGCTATCAGTAGTGGTTAACGGTGTTATGAAAATTGCAATAAACATTAAGTTTTAAATAAATATTAGCTTATAAATCCATCAACATATGAATAGTTAATAAAAATTTGTAAGATTCCTAAATAATAAAATATTTAATAATTTACCGTGAAAAATTATTATGAAAACAAACATTTGATGGTTAACCTGCAACCGACACTTCTAATAATAATAAAAAATAATTTAAAAGTTATATATTGTGTTTATAATTATTTATAATAAAATTAACTGCCAAAATAAATCCTACGTTCAAATTAAAAAAAATAGAAAACAAATAAAAAAAAAAAACGATATTTTAAAAAAATATTTTTAAAAATTATTACAAACAAAAAAAATCTTGTTTGGTTTGATATTTTTTTTGATTGCTAAAAATATTTTTTACTCTAAAATTTTTTATTTTTTACAAACGTTTTCTTATTTTTTTTGCTATAGTACATTCGGAAATTTAAATTATTGCATTTCAATTTCTACCATTTGCTATGTCTGATTTCATTTGTTTCGGAAATTACTATGGGCCATTGTAAAATTTTATTCTGAGTCAATAAGGTTCACTAGTAATATGCACCATTGTAAAATCTAAAATCCATGCAGAATAAAAATTAATGGAAATTTCTCACCGTGTAAAAAACTAAATTCTCAAGAAAATTTTCCGGTGCCTGAAAAAAGACCGAAATAAAAATTTTTCTTGAAATTCTATTCTTGGTGAAAAAAATTTTTTTTTATTCAAATTATCATAAATACTTGATAAAATAAATTTTTATATTTGATCAAGATTTTTAAATACTTTAGGGAAGCAGCGCCACCTACTTTAGCTGACAAAAAAATTTTCTCACCTTGAGAAAATTCTTCTCTTGAATATTTGACATTCATTTTATATTATTTTAGCGTGCAATTATAAAGAATAAAAAAAATGATCTTCACATTTAACATTTTAATCAATAAAAATATTAATGAAAATTTATTTCTATCAAAATTTTAATTTTTTGGAGCAAGAGAGAAATTTTCTCAAGGCAAGAAAATTTACTTCTATCAAAAAAAAATTTTTTTTGAGCAAAAGGCTGAATTTTCTTAAAACAAGAAGATTTTTTTGGCTTAAATAAATTTTATTGGAGCAAGATAAGTATTTCTTAAAGTAAGAAAATTAATTTTCTTGGAATAAGTAAAATTTCTTGTCAAAAAAAAATTTTTTTTTTCGTTCAAGAAAATAATTAGGAAGAAAAATATTTTTTGTCCTTAAAGTCTTAATTTTGACTAAAAGATCAAAGATAGAGCAAAAATGAAAAAGACCATTTTTATAGATCATAAAATTTCCCAAAAAAAATACCTTATAATTTTTTTTTTATCTCCAAAATTAAACTTAAAATTTGGAACTTTAATTTTTTTCAACAGATAAAAAAATGAAAAAAACTTTTATCGGTTCCCGAAAATTGATAAAATGAAATTATTATAACAAAAAGGCGAATCGTGAATTATTTATTGTTTGTATATATTGCGTGACAAGCAGTGACATTTGCCCACGAACAGACCGCGAACGCTAAAGAATATGTTTATTTAATTTAAAGCTCCGATTGTGAAAACAGAGGTATAAATAATGAACAAACATGACTTTTTAATCCACAATAAACGGAAAAAAAGTATATTTAATAAAGCTAACAATAACTGGGATTAAATGAAAAATATAGTGTATTAAAAATATTGTTGATAAAGAAAGCTTTATCGACATATTTGACAGCTAATGTATAAGCTCTTCAGTTGCCCTACAATACCGCCATGAATTTGTGTTAAAAAAAAATAATAAATAAAAAAAATACATTGCAATTTTCCAATCTCTTTGTGGCATCGGAACGATGAATGAAAAGCAGTTTTCCATAGCGCTGTATCTAGGCAATATCAATATTTCATTGACATTTCTATCTGCCGTTCTCTTGTTCTCTTTGTACCAGGCTCAGAGACGGCAATTCAACAGGAAAACCAATAAATCTTATAATTTTACATTACCCATTATCGTTACCGCTGCAATACCCCTTTTAATTATTGTAATTAATTTTAATTTGTCCAAGCTCTGTTGCAGCGTTTCAATCGGCCAGATACGCCTTTTTTTATTCGTTTGTGCAATCGATTGGAGACTAGTGTTGGAATCATTGCTCGGGGTGTTAAATTTTCTTCAATCTAAAAATTTTACATGGAAAAAAGTAAACTCTTATCATTTTATCAGAATGTTCTCTTTAAAACAGAATTACATTTTTAGAATTTTTAATTATATTAATAAACTAGATCTGTGTTTTTATAAAAAATTAAAAGATTTAGGGTTAAATATTGAAGATATCAAAAAATTAAAAGAAACCTTTTTTGTAGAGCATTAAATTTTCTATTAAAAAGGTTTCCATCATTTTTTCTCTATCTTTGATTCCTTAGACAAAAATTCAAGTTGAAGCGAAAAACTCAAGAATGTTATCGCTTAATTAAACCAGCAGTCTTAAAAAAACCTAAAACTCAAAATTCTGGTCTAAATTTCAAAAATCTAAAAAAACCATAAGAAACCTTTTTTGTAGGGGATAAGATTTTCTACAAAAAATGTTCAATTAATTTCCCCGTATCTCTTATCATTCACCCAGAATTCCAATTCAAAAGTTGAAAATCAAAATTCTCCTCAATCCCAGCTAACAGAAATCTCCTTTGAATTAACCCCTAGTAAAAAAAAGCTGTATTAAAACTCGCAACATTCCAGAAAAGTAGTTAAAAAAGCCAGCATTGAAAATAAACCCAAAGCAACTGAAAACAAAGTTTAACATTCATTAAAAAAGGCATCAGATTATTCAAAGCTTGTGGCGTGAGTTAGTCTGGTTTGGTTTTAAGCCCGAAGAAACCCGATCCATATGCACCATCGATATTCAAAAGCGTGAACACACCTTGAGCGGGTGAATAGCTGGAGAAAAGGTAGCCAGGAAAAGAGAAAATTAACTTAATGCCTCTGTGGTCGACGGGGAGAAAATCAATAGGCTTGTGGTCAGGACTAGTTTTCTCCCTTTCGCGGATATAACCAAACTCCCGTCGGAGTATTTCACATTTGATATATTGATAGGACACGCTCTGGTGTATAAAGCACACGCGTTGCACGCCAGGAGATTATCCGCGGCTCGTTACCTTTATAATCTACATTACAGTTATAATCCCCCTCCATGTTGTCGCTGCCCGCCATTTTAGCGAACTTACTTTCTTCCATTGTGTCGGAGCTCTAAGCTACGCGATATTATTTAAACTTACACCGTGTGACCTTAATTCGTTAGTTTGCGGTTAGATGACCCTCCAGTGTTATGCAAAACGCACCTTCCAGGGCTAAGACCACCCACCTTGTAAATAAATAAAGTACGACTCACCTATAAGCTCCAACTAAGCCTCGCCAAATGGAAAGAGACCCGACAAGTAAATCAACTTGGATGCATCACTTCCTGACCCGAAATCTATGGCATCGTGCATCCAAATTACTTTACCACTCTGTACATACACACACACACACACGTCCCCGTTCCGACGAATCTTTTCCAACTTCTGGCTGATGTTCCCAACAAACGCGAGTTGTTATTTTTGAGGCTTGCTCTTGATATTCCGCTGCTTCGAGTCATTGCGGGAGTGCCAACTCCCAGACGGGGGGTAATAACACTCGAAATTAGTTTTGCCCCGGCAGAGTGCTCTGCATATATTTTCCGAATGTGGGATTTTTAAGGGAAGGAGTTCTAGTAGTATTTGCATTGGAAAAGACAGAAAGAAAATTTATTTAATCTGGAGTTAAGAAGTATTTTTTATTTTTTTGGATTATATGATTTTATTAAGAGGCCGACAAAGTGTGAAATTCAAAAAAAAAAATTAATGCGAATACGATATGTCTAGTGTTTTTAAAAATTAATATTGAAGTTCAATTTTTGTATTTTTAATAAATTATCGCTATCATAATTGTGTTTATTTAAAAATTATATAAATTTCCGTGTAAAAGTTAATTTTAGCAACATAAAAGTAATTAATTTTATTTAATTAAATGTATTGAAGTTAAATAATTTATTATTAATATAAAAATTCAATATAATTTATATTATTCAAAGTGACCTGGATAGTAATTAATAGCACGTTAATAACATGCAAGGATACTGGTAATCTTTAGTACGTAGGAAATCAATAAAGCACGAATTGTACGTACACGTATATTTTATATACACATACATTTTATGTATAAATACATAAGGACGTTTGGGTCGAGTACAAAGTGTACGTGTGTGTGAGTGTGAGTGAGTAAGCGAGTATTGTGGTAGTTAAGATAGTATATATTGTAACAATTAATCACAGGCTGTGATCTTGTATCGAACACAAAGCGAATCCCGAGTGTTTGGCGTTATCAGAGCCCGGCGGTCAGTCCCAAGGACGAGTGATAAAATAAATCCGGTTTTAGACTCATTTCTCAAATTTTATTTATTCCATTATTATATATTAACCTTTTACATTTGATATTATTATAATTAATAAGAAAAAAAAAATTTTTTCAAGTTTCTAAAATCAATTACCTCAGTACCAAAAATCGATAAAAAAGTAAATTGTAGCTCTGACGAACCCGACTTTGGTTCTTAATCACCGCAACTACAGAAGCTATTAATTTTTTTAGTGGACTTAAAAAAAAAAAAAAAAAAGGATAGGTGGTGGGGGTGGCTTGTGATACTTTGTTTTATTTATTTCTTATTTCGAAGGAATTGATGCTCAGATTCTTGATGGCTCAGTTGATAAATGGAATTTTAGAGGTTGAGTATAGTTTTTTTTACTTTTTAAAAAAAGTAAAAATGATCTCAGATAAATTATTTGAATTATATTTTTATAATTCTGTTATCAAAATAAAGACATGTCTATTCACAAGTAAGAAAAGTCCTGACAAAAAAAACTAATTCGATTGTGTTCTCTTAATTATATATGATTAAAAAAAAAAATGAGTAAATACGAAATTTCTTCATTTCGTTAATCAGGATGAGAACGACGTTTAAGAAAATAAATTCAGTCAGAAGAAGAAGACACAAACTCTGAACTTTGAGGGGAAAATTTTCAGTCCATTCAAAATTATAAAATTTTTTAGTTAAAGATTACAAAAATTGTTCTAAAAAAATTCAGGAATAAATTAATAAATAGCGTTCGTACATTGATTGAAGAAGTAGAAGAATGGAGTTATTGGTATTCAAAATGATAATTACCTGGACAATGAAATTTCACATCTCTAGATATTGTGAACGAAGGTAATATGAAAATAAAATTATTTTGGTCACACTTTAATTTTGATTTTAATAATATTCAAGTGTACGGTCTATAAAATTGTACTTGAAAACTTTTTGTCCCTCATAAGATTGAATTATACATGTAATTGTTGAAATCATTATCTCCATGGTACAATCGATTATCAATTAAAGTGGTTTTAAAACTAAAAAACAACTATCTATAATATCAATTCGAATTCAAGTCAGAGCTTAATCAGAATGATTTCAATTTCAATCTGCACATCTTTGAAAATATCCTTTAAAAAGAATGTTCAAGAATATTTAAATTTTTTGAGAGTCTATCATGAAGTCAACTGAAAACAACTCAAAAGAAAATTTTAATTTTGAATTATGTTAAAAAGCATAGAAACATTTTAAAAGATCAAAAGTAACTGTTACTTATTGAATATTAGAACATACTTTCAATTATATTGTATGATTTCTAAAGTATTTTAAAGTATTCGATGCACCTGACATATTTCATCTTAATTTAATGGAAGAAAGTAAACCATCAGGCTTATAAGAACCTTAGATGATATTAGAAAAAATATTTGAGGGTATGTGAAGTTGAATAATAATTTAATTCGTTTAATTACACTTAATTACTCGGTCGACCATTCTGCAAGTGGAAATTTTGAGTTACCTTTCGCCACCTAGCGGCTGTCGCAGAACTATGATCAATTATTTTATTATAAATTGTATGTAGATACAATTTTCAATATATTATGTTTAATAAATTTTTTTAATCGATAGAAAGTTTTGATATAGATTAATTATCTTAAGATGTAAAATGTTTGTGTTGATAATTTCAAAAATTGTGAATATTAAAAGAAGTCGGGACTGAAGAAAAAATTTTTTTTTTCAAATACTGAATTTATACGAACGAGTGCATCATTGACAAATCAAAATTTTAAAATTTATACAAAATTTGGGAAAACATTAAAAATATTGGTAATTGTCAAGAGATCAAAGAGGATTGACAGAAAATCAAGGCCACAACTTAAAATCTTTTTCGAAAAATGTTAACATAAATATGACTCGACAATTTATTAAATATAGCAGATGTTTATCAAGAAAACGAAAACTGTACAAATTTTGGAATCATTTGAGGTAATTTGTTAAACTATTATTCGATTGTGCATTGTAAGACGATTAGACGCTTAGTAGTTGACTTACCAGAATTTTTTACAGGTTATACTGAGAAAACGGAGATTTATAATAATTTTTTTTAGCTAACCCACATCAAGATGATAAAATTAATAAAGTTTTAAAATACTGTTAAAATCACATTCATATGAATAGCTTATTGATTAAATGAAGGGTCAAATTTAAAATTAAGTAAAACATAATAAGCTAAAAAAAGAATGGCTAAGCAACATTTTTCTGCTGCCCACGTTGAACATAACAAAATCTTTAAAATTAATCTATTTATAGAAAATAATTTTGTTAGTTCCACAGTGAGAATCAATTGATAATTTTAATGGAATCAAATGATAAAATTAATAGTTCGATTGTGTAATCATTTACAATATTAAAAGTGGTATCGAAGAAGTGCAGAATCAAAAATCTGCACGGTACTTACAAGCTTAGCCTACCGCTCTGCAAATGGAAACTTTTGACTTCCTCTCGCCACCTAGCGGCTGTCACCAAACTAAAAATCACAACTCTGCTATCTATCCTCAATTTTATTGTGGTTTCTTTTTATATAAGTTTGCACAAAATTTTATGACGAATATATCGGTATTGAAAATTACTGAAATCTTATTCATTAAAAAGTAATGGGGGTAGAAAAAAACTTTTTTAATATATTAAATATCAACAAATTATAGGAGTATGAGAAAAAAGTAATTATAGTTCATATAATGAAAACTTATGAGGAAATATTTGAAATAAAAACAAATTTTTCATATCATAAAGATGTGTAACTCTAAATTGAAATCTTTTAAATTTTTCTGACTAAATAATGCATTTTTTGGCAGACTGTAACAGGATGAATTTACCCTCTATAGATAAATCACAAGAGATCGATAATTATTCGACTAAGTACTAGCGTGCCTCGAATTTCGGGGCCCTAACTTGGTTTTGAGAATAAAGTTATAACAATTGTAATACTAGATTTGTTATAATAGATGCAGTTGCAATTCTTCCAACCATCTATGGAGAGAAAGTATATTAAATAATCCTGTAATTAGCTACGGCTGCTAGAAATAAATTAATTTGGATATCATCAATATCATTAATTAAGCAGTTACAATCTTTGACTATACAAGAAAAAATTGGGTAAGTAAACGGAATAATGAAGAGTAATTGCACACTAACATAAATGTTATTGCTTATTTTTTTACGAAGTTAGTTAAGTTGGTTTGTATTGTCCTGAAATTTTTCCAAAACTAACATGACATTATTGAGTTGCCAAATAATAAAAATCAGTTTTGTGAATTTTCATTAAATCATTAATTAATTAAAGCATAAATTAATTTATAATCTTATGTTAAAAAACCAGAAAGAAACTAAAAATGAAAAAATTTCAGAGCATCTAATCTAAAAATTTAAAAGAAGCATCCAGTAAAGAATACAATAAAATTAAAGCTTGTAATGGTACTTAATTACTCGGATTACAACTCTGCCTACGAAAGCTTCGTGCCACTTCTCGCCATCTAGCGGCGGACGGCGAACTAATTTCTAAATTCTAAGATTAAGTATGATATTAGTCTTTTTAATCTTTTGTGTTAACTGAAGAAAACTTTGAAGTTTAAACAAAAACGAAAAATTGTGATGGATGATTAACTTATCTTAATTTTTATATTTGCATCACAGGCTCATCCAAAAGTCGATTTGATTGATCACCCTGCTGATGTTGAAATTATGTTTCAATTAAAATGAATTCTTTGAAAGTAAGTGAGCTCATTTTCAACTGGATAGTTTTTTAATGAAAGGTCGTGCCAAAACTAATCTTGATAGCGTAATTTTTACCGATCACCGTTTTGTGTGGTTAAATCAGCAATTGATGAAATTTGTTAGAACTCTGCTCCGCAACCTTCAAGATGTTGATTCTCATTTTGCAGCCAAGAATAAGTTATCAGCAAAACTAATAACAAATGAAGGAAAAAAATAAAAATATAAAATCGATACATTCATGTTGTACTAATAGTTTGTCTTGGATAGATACTTTGAAAATTACACATGTATTGTAATTTTTTTTCTGTTATTAGTATCCTACGAAGGCTGCGGTTAGTACTTCCACGAAAACACAAGAGGAGAGGCAACAATGAGGTATTTAGAAATTCTTCTATAATTGCGTAAAATCATTAATGGTAAATTAATTATTCAATTTTCCATTTTTTTTTTTCAGAAATGATAGAAGACATGAGAAAATACAGATACTCGAAACATCGCGGCTGACCAAGAAGATCGTCGCAAACTGCCGGTTGAGATGTGACAAATTCTAAAAGCTATTAGCAATCAAATAGCACCTCAGTAAAATTTTATCAAAAGTATTTCTTCCCAATAAATGTATTTATCTTCTGAAAAAATAACATCGTTCACAAAATTTATTTTATCTTCTTTTAACAGTTAAATATTTAATGAAGCTCAAAAAAACTTTTAAGTCACATTAAAATATTGTTAATATTCAAATAATCAAATTTAAATTCCGAATCGCACTTAAGCATTCAATTTACTTTTTTACTTACGCGAAATTTTGACGACCTTTCGCCGCCTAGCGGCTGTTACGGAACTATTTTACAAAGCTGGATTTTATCGTACTGAATTTTGTCAATGGTCTTGAAAATTTTCGATGATGGTATTAACAACAGCAAATAATTTCATCATCAAAAAAAATCAGTTACTAAAAAAAATTTTCAATATTTTAAGAAGTTAATTTATAGAATTGTTTTAATAATGTTTTCAGAACATATTTGCATTTTTTAATCAGGACAGTGATTTTTTTGGTGTCTTGATTTCAAACGGAAAAGACATTGATCGATTTTATAAGCAAAGATCATGATAACGATACTCAAAAAATTTCCGAAGATCATTTAAATAATAAAGTGAAAATTTATTTTCAACAATAAAAAAGAAAAAATTTTTATAAGTTTTTCGTTTAGAGAGTTTTAAATCTGTGATAAATAATGAACATGATAAATGTATTTTATGGATGAGATTATTGAATATACCGAAAAATTTAATTACCATCAAATCAAGTATCAAAAAGTGATGCAGACGTTCATTAAAGAAAAACATTAGAAACATTTGAGAATAAATGAAGAGATTGATTAATACAATTTTAAAAAAATTAAAAAAGTTACAAGCGACATCCTTATTCGAAAAAATTAATGGCTTTCAATATTACGATGAACATTCGTCGACAATAAAAGGAACATATGCTTATGGAGGCATGAAAAAAATCATCAAAATTTTGAAGTAACTCAGAAAGAATTTTAGGTAACTTCGGAGACTTTCAATTAACTCAATTCTGAGCTCACTAACAAGCGACGATTCAATAATTGCTTAGAAGTTTTTAATTTAAACAAAGTTAATTCTATCATTCACATATTAAACATTGTAAAGCAACATCAAGATTATTCAATAAAATTCTTTAGCATTCCACAAAATACAAATTAAATTCTTAACATAGGTTGATAAATAGTAAAATTTTTTATAAGTTCCAGAGTAATTTTCAATTCATAATTCTAATCGAACTAATCCGTGGTCGAGTTAATTTACCTTGAGTACTTACAAGCTGAGCCTACCGCTCTGCAAATGGAAACTTTTGACTTCCTCTCGCCACCTAGCGGCTGTCATCAAACTAAAAATCACTACTCTGTTATCTACCATCAATTTTCTTGTGGTTTCTTTTTTGTGTAAGCTTCCATGAAATTTTGTGAATAATACAAAAGCCTATGTTAGCATTAATAACTTTAGCAATCTGAGTTATTTAAACGTCAGAAATTCAAAAAACATTTTTTTTTTTTATTCATCTTATTAATAAATTTTTGGAGGACTAAAAACGATAAATAATGTAAACAAGGAAATACTTGACAGAAAGGAACATTTTTCTGGTAACGAAAAAAAATGTGTAAATTAAAAATAGCTTTTGATTAATATGTTAATAAATTATTTAACTGTACAATAGAATTTATTTTACAGAAGATGAAATTTCATGTTTTAAGAAACGTTTGCTTTAAATTTGGTAAGTGTAATGATTGAAGATAATTTTTAAAATAATCCAATTATTATTTAATAAATTATATTTACCATAAGCGAGAAGTTTTATTGCAATATAGGCAATCTAAAACTTCCGGGATATTTCTGATATTAGTTTTGGTGCATAATTCAAATTCACTTAACAATTACAGATATCAGACATGAATGACAATTTTTTTTTTTAATATTAAATTCAAAAGTTCTGGAAGATGTAGGACGACAAAGAGAGATTTGAAAAAAAGCTAAAAATATTAACGAATGTTCATAGCTACTACTAATAAATTTTAATATTCTAATTTCTAAGGAAAACAAAATTATTAACGTCAAAAAAGGTTAACAATTTTAAATGAATTTTTTGGGATTTATGAAATTTAGCAACATTGTAACAATATTCAAGTTACATGTCATTGCTGAGATCATCGTTAAGACAACTTGAATTCGAAATTCTAAAGTAAAAAAATACATGCATCGAAGAGAAAATGACACTGTTAAATTTTTCGATTCAATTTGGTGATAGCGCAAAGCAATCGAATAAATCTATAACTTCTGATATTGAAAAAGTCGAAAACGACCAAAATTAAACAAAATTGAGGATTTATTATGTTAAAAAAAAATGTAAATATATATTGTTTCACAAAATATATCTATGGAACCATATGCGTGCGATAGCAAAAAAAAATTTAAAGAGCATTAAAATTAATAATTTAAGTCGATTGATAAAAATTATTTGAAAATTTTTTTCACAACTTTGTTGAAGATATTAAAACAAAAAAATTACTTCTTAAATACATATTTAAAAACAGTTTCGTGATTTAACTAAAATTAAATAAATTGATTATATTACGACATTGTGAAAAGTGCATTTAATCGGACCAAAATCAATTTTGAATTTTATCTGTTTATTATTAATTAATATTACATTTAATTCTCTCAAAATTATCGACGAATACTTTCACATTATTTCTACAGAAAGAAAACTATTAATGGTACTTAATTCTTTATTTTACAGTTCTACAAGTGAAAACTTTGAGCTACCTCTCGCCACCTAGCGGACGTCGCGGAACTATAATACAAAATTCTGTCTCAAAAATTATTTTTAAATCTTGTGAGTTAAATATATGAATATTTTAATTCAAAAGTGAGATTTTAATAAAAATTTTCAAAAATTTTAAACCTCAATAATTTTTTCCTGAAACAGTGAATTTATTAAAAAAAAAAAAAAGTGCATTTATTAATTATAAATAAATACAGCAAAACACAAAATACTTATCCCCTTACCGTTTGATGCATGTTTTTATAAATTAGCATAATAACGATTAATGGACTGCTACCAATCAAACGGAGCAATTTAAAAGCGGTACCGCATGTCCCAGCTTGCACCTACAGCAACCATATCAATATATATTCATATTTGTATATAATATAGATATATATTCCGGTAGTTAATGCTTAATTTACATATGCGGCCACTAGGTGTATTATGACGTCACACGTGCACACAAATGTCGCGTGTGTGCACGCACCGTCGAGTTGATAAAAAATAATTAAATATTTAAATACATTTTATCCATTATATTATTTTTTAATGACTATTGATTTTTTATAGTTTGCTTTTATTAATCCGCGCCCTATTTAATGCCCTAGTTAATTAATTTAATTAGAAATTAATAATTTTCTTCTAATTTGTCCGTTTTAATTAAATTATGTACAAGAATTAATAAAATAGTGATGGCTCCAAAAATATTATACTTAAAGCTTCGTTTGACGGCTTATTTTTTAGCTTATTAAATTTCCTACAAATAATTTTCCGACCACTTATCCCTTATCTTCTACCGTTAGTCTACAATCAGCCCTTAAACATTATTAATCAATTCAAATTTTTAACTTGAAAATTTTCAAAAATTGCGAAGTTATTATTTTTACCCCGTTTTCCAAAAATTGAGTTTTCATCAGATCTTGACGTTTTGAGGTCCTAG
>JZSA01002078.1:0-13617 GCA_000956155.1 Cotesia vestalis
AAAAAATTACCTGAAATTCATGCTTCTAGACTAGAATAGCCCTCAAATTAAAAGTGACCATTTGGAGGTCAAAATTGAGTCCAAATAAGTTGGTTACAAACATACAAACAAACAAACGGTTGAAGCTTTTAAAAAGTCATTTTTTGAGATTTTTGATCAATGCAACTGGTCATTTGCGTCCAATAAGTTCTACTTGATCTCAAAAGCTAGCTTGAACAAAACCAAATGCAAAAAGTCGTAAGCCAATAAATAGTAGCGTGAATGATAAAACCGCTGGATGATGATAAATTTGAGGCGAGTAACCAGTAGCTGATGGATCCAGAAGCTACTGGGAGTTGGCGTTAAAATATGGTAATCGGGAGTGGAGATCGGCAGATCGACGACTTGACAAATGATCCGGACGTCAAACGTCGGTTGGTACGTAGTCGGAGCCGGGACCACCAGTGGAGACTGACGTTAAGAGTAAACGATTTTATTCTTTTGTCTAACGCGCTCACGGGCGTCCAACAATATATTTTAGGCTCCATTGTTTCTTTGTTCTGCTTCAGAGATTCTATTTGTTACTTTTGAATCAAGCCTGTGCATGATTTGTCGAAAAATTATCCTGTTTTTGTCACTTAGGCATTCTTTAATATTTAAGAAGACGAATCAAAAATCGATGGATATAAAAATGAAAAAGGGTCAAGTTCCAACCTTTTATTATCTATCATTAAGATGATTACTAGACTCGCTACCGGTAATAAACGTCGATTGGCAGCGGCCTCGCTCGTCAGGTGAATGAATAACAGGAGCCAGAGGGAATCGAAAATAAATCCAGCGTAAATCAACTAAAACCTACCGCATTCGTCAAAGGAGAAAGAGAGATACTCATACTCATACTTGTTCATACTTTAATACATTTATTTATTTTTAATACGAGGTTCTGATGGGACTCATCAAGGAGCCGGATGAGGATGACCGGACAGTAGTTGAGTCGACATTGGTTTCCTCAGAACCCAAACACCGTAATCATTGATAATGGCCTTGAATGCTACCGTCGTCATTAGATTTTTTTTTGTGCCAGCTCTTTATTGAAATGTCTTGTATTCGATTCCATCAACGATTTAACCATCCCGATTCAACCTTTCGGTTCTCTTTCAGAGTAGGGGGTTGATAGCTGGTAGCTGGTAATTGTGATTTAGAGGCTTAGACACGGTAAATGATGTCTGCAGGCGAGGATCTAAGATGTAAATGATACTTTGGACTAATAAACTGGTCTAGGGTGTAGGAAATTTTTGGGATATAAAGTTTGGGTTAGTACGTCTGATTATTATCATTATCATCGATGCACAAAAAATCATCATTATCATGCAAAAAATCACTTTCATTATCATGAGAAGAATCAATGTTGTTGACATGTAAGAAATTATCATTGTCATGCGAAATATCATCATGATAATCATCTTGCAGAAAATCATGATGATCATCATCATGCAAAAAATCATGATGATCATAAAAAACCATGATGTAATAAATTATCATGATGATCATCATGCAAAAATTATCATGTAATAAAACATTATGATGATCATCATGCAAAAAATCGCTGTCATTATCCTGTAAAGAGTCATCGACATTGATAGGCAAGAAATTATTATTATCATGCGAATAAGCATCATTATCAAGAGAAATTCATCTTCATACAGAAAATACTTATTATCATCACTGCGATCATAATCATGCTAAGAATCATCGAGATCATCATCATGCAAAAAATCATCATGTAAAAAATTATTATGTTAATCATTATGCAAAAAATTCTGATGATGATAATCATGCAAAAATCATGATGATCATCATCATGCAAAAAATCACCATGATGATTATCATGCAGAAAATCATGATGATTCATTGCATAATGATGATCATGATCAAGAGTATGGTAAAAAAATTCATGGGTTCTCCAATTATTTTCCCTAACAAAAGTGGATTTATTATACAACTTATCCGTATTTTATTCATCAGTAATAAATTTTGAAGACTAAACCAAACTTTAGTAAAAGAAATAAAAATCTCAGGGTCCAAAATGACCGATTCAAAGGCTTATAACCGAACTTACAATATAACAACTGAAGATTTAAAAACCAAAATAACATCAGGCCCTTGATAACTGCAGAATCATTTTGTTTATTCATTGTGATGCCAGTCGTGTCAATACAACGAGAACAGGTCTTATCCTCGTATAGACGAAGACGAGTGATGACTTTTCATTTGAAAAGGAGCTTCGAATGGAAATAATTGTGAGCTGATGCAGGAGTGATATGTCAAGATGGTAGGCGATCATGACTCGCTGGTTACATTGAGTGTCGATGGGTAGTTACGATGGTTATTGAATTGCTGATTCACTCCGAGGTAGCTGAGTTTTAAATCGATGCAATTTATATGTTGACGTTTCATTTAAATAATTTTCATTTTTTGTTGTTTGCTCGGGTCCGGACGCTTCGGGATATTTCTGAGCCTCATAAATAGTGCGAAAAAAAAAAAAATCAAGTGACATCATTTTATTCATTATGCTCTCGCTCATTTTTCTTATTTATTTTTTTTTTATTTCATAAGTTTTGATAAAAATACGATATACGGAAAAAAAAAAAAAAAACCGTGTCGTCGTAGTGTTCCAATTTATAAAAATTTTTGATTTATTTATCAGAGAGTCAAAAATTCAATGGCGCTGAAACAAAATTTTTTTTTTCAATCCATCAATTTGTTACGACAAAAATACATATTAACTTTGATGTTACCGACATCTGTGACTACAGAATAATAAAGAGAAGAAGAAAGTGCATAATGAGTGCAGTCATGGGACAAAAAAAGAACCGCGACATTGCGTTAAACCCGCAGTTATTTAGAATTTAAAAATAAAAATTTATTTATTATTGAATATATATATATGTATATATGTATATAGTAATTCTTTAAATCTGAGTCTATGTTTGAGCTCGTAATAACGTTACGGTTTGTAATGTGCCGTGACCCGCGATTCAGACTCGCGTCGCTCTCTGTATGTTTACGATCCACTAACATAGCTTAATACCTCACTGGAAGTCCCTGCATTCGATGAAGAAAATACAGACGACTGTGTTTAAGACAAAGAGCTGAGAGTATGTTGAAAGTTCGCTAAATAAAAAAATAAAAGAATTACCACACGTGTCCGTATCGACAGAAAATGGCCCTCGGCTATCAATATGTGTGTGGTCTTTTGCGCCGATGAACCAATCCAATCATTACGTAAATCAATCTCAAGATGACCTTGCTCATCAAATTTTTCAATACTTTTTCTTTGACACTATTGATACATTTTACTTTTAACTTTCAACTCTACAATAAAATTTTGCTTTATTAAATAATGAATTTTATTAAATTGCACTGCACTTTTTTAACTATTGACGTTTTTGAAAATATAAGCTCATCCCGATGTTACACTCATTAAAAGCTTTCATTTGAGTACCCACATGCATTTTGATATATTTTTCATATATACATATATGTAATATATATAAATATATGAAAAATTAATGAGGGGACTCAAATGAAAGGTCTTGATGAGTGTAACATCGGGATGAGCTTTTATCTTCAAAAATGTCAATAGTTCTCAAGATACAAGGTCATTTTTTAATAATGTATATACACGGAAAGAAAATTATACGAAAAATTACGATGAAAACATCGTAATTTTTAGTATAGGACATTGTAGTGCCGGACCAGAACTCAAACATCATAATTTATACGATGCAACATCGTAAATTTTTTTCAAAGAATTGTACTGTTCAACCTTACGCACCACTACAAGAAAAATTACGATGTTGCTATAATAATATTTTTTCGATCACTCAAATTAAAAAGAAGTTTAGGTCACCGAAAAAATAATTCTGAACCACCGAGGAATCGAACCCGGTCTCTCTCCGTCTCAAGCCCAAGGCTTATCCTCTTACGCTATCTGAGGAAATATCCAAATATTCTGTTCAGTCAGACAATAAGACCCTCCATACAGTAGTTGGTCATCTTTCGGTGGTGGCGTCGCAAATTACTGGACTCTGTCTCTCTTTTATTAAAACATATAGTATGCGTGCTTATTCACTTGCTCTTACGGAAAAAAAATTTACTAAATAACATCGTAATTTTCAATAATTCAAGCATCGCAAAAATTCATGAGTAAATAATAATTTTTGAAATATAAAATCATAGAAGTTATGATATTGAAATACTAGTCCTGGATTACAATGGTACTATTGTAATTTTTCCTATGATTTTTTTTCCGTGTAAATGCTTGTCGCCATATATTGACTACTGGTGGGAATGATATGAAATCATGAAAATCACAACTCCAGTTTAAGACTTTTCCAATGATCCCAAATTTAACCATAAAAACCCTTTTTATCATAAAAATACACTGGCTGCAAAATTTTGATTATTCTCAATAATATAGACGGTAAATTTAATCTTCCTTTCAAATTCTTCTACAAAACTGTGTCAAAAATCAATTTTATTTCATTTTTTGTCATCTCAAAACAAGCCACCTTTATAACAAATTCAAGAAAAATTAATAATAATTTTTCTTTTGAGTAAGCAAAAAAAAAAAATTCAAATTTTACTTCAAAAAAATCAAACATAAATTGACAAAATTAAAACTCAAAAATAAGTTTAATTCTCTCCTCGATGCTAATTAAATTCCGCTTATTCACTTCCACAAAAAGTTATCGAAGACAAAACTGATGATCCTGTTGTTACAGTAGCTCTAGGTAGTCATACGTTATCAAAAGATCGTTTACTCGCGTCTAATCCGTAAATTAATGATTGGAATTTCCTTTGTCATCATCTCGGTCTGAACCGACTCATCAGTGGGCGGTCATAGCGGGTGATACAACAGATCTCAAAGTAACAATAAACCATCCCAAGTTCATTCACAGCCGAGATATACCGGGTGTCAGAATAGTCCTCAGCATCTTCAGTGCTTCCGAATCCTGCTGCGGTGATCTTGAGGAAGATCTGGTGTCAAGGCTGGATCCTCAGACTGAGCCAGAGTGGACCAATTTGGGTAGCAGCCACCCGTTAGAGCTGGATGCTGATGCTGGTGGTGCTGGTGTATTTATATAGCTCGAGACGTTGATTATCCAATGTGTGCATTCAAAGTGTGAACTCATCATTAATCATAGAGCAGAAAAGGGTGAAGCTCAGACGATGAAAGAGGAAGGGGCTATATAGGATTTTAATTCATCCAAGCCGCTCTGTATGAATTGTATGCCTGGATCTGGGACCGGATCATTAGTAACCTGGACACCAAAGTCGTTCCTCATTTGTGATAGCTGGTCATTCTTTGATACCTTCTGGTAGATCCTGTCTGGAAGATCATTCAATCATTTCATTGTTTTGTTTTTATGAAAAATATTTAAACAAAATAAAAAATTTATATCAAAAAAGTCACACCCATGCCAACACCCAGAATACAATAATCGGGCCTTAGACCGGAAGTTAGACCCTCCTTGGCTGTTCGACGATTTCTTCACTTTGATTCTTTTTGCTTTCATTCAGCCTGCATACTTTTCTTATTTCAATAATTTAGGGCCTCGCGCCCACAATCGACGAACACAATTTTTTTTTTTTTTTGTTAGTTTGATTTAAGATTTTGTTTATTTTTCTACTCGTAAGTTCCTAATGATGCCTACACGAACAAGAGCTCGTGGGCGATCTGAGTCCTGGTGTCTCTAATATGAGATGCCGAAATAAATGTGCAAGTGTCGCATACCGTCTTTTTGGGCCTACAGGACAAAGGAGGCCTCGGGGAGGCAAATATAAAGATGTGGATGGAAATTATGTGGGAGTGAATTAAATATTGGGTGAGGCTTTATTTTAATAATTTTTAGCGGAGAATTAGTTGAAGAAATTATTTTTTTCATGGTAAAATATTTTAAAGGATTCTTCAAACTTTAAAAAAATTTTTTGATTTTTATTATTTATTCAATGAGTGAAATTAAAATTTTTTCAAATTGTGTATTAAACAGTCTAATAATTTTTTTAATTTACAAAAGCACTACTGCATCGCTAACCCGTACTACGCATGATTGTATTCTTACCAAGAAGTTGGGTATGACTAAATAAGAGTAAGATGTTTCAAGAGACGAAAATGTGGACACAAGGGACCCCTACCGCTCATAAAAATTATATACGCAAAAATGGTTATATATACTCGTTAATTTTTTATTTTTACTTGTGAGTTTGGCATTAGTCGCGATTATCATATTTTCGTAGGGGATCTGGTGCCATAAATTTGATCTCGTTATCTCATTTACGGGCATGACGATAGCGTCATCTTTTTCTCTCAAATCCAGAGAATGAGAATTAAGCAGAGAAAGAAACTCAGGCAAAGGCAGACATAAAAAAAAATTTTAGCAAATTCTCCAAAACAGAATTGTGTGCGAGGGAAGGAGGCTACAGAAGATAGAAGCTGGGTGGGGGGACGAGAAGAAAAAATAATGTGTCTCATGATGTATGACCACGTCTAAGCCGTGTCCGCATCAACTTTATATCGCGGTAATCAAATCGCAAGCATAAATTTTCAGTAAAGACGTTGCCTGAGTTTTCGTAATGGCGGAGGTTAATTCAAGACGTGACGGAATTCTGTTCCAATTGAACGATTTTTCCGAGGGATAATAAGAACAATATTAATTAATTTTTTTGAAAAAACTTTGGCTTATTAATTAAATTACTAAAATATTTTGTTGGTCTAAAGAATTTTTCTATAACAAAACTATTTTGTTCTAACATACACGGAAAAAAAATATCGCTCTTAGAGCAATATTGTAATGCTATAGGAGCTATCCCCTCTCAACCAACTGTTAGAGAGTTACTAGAGCCATCTAGTAGATCGCTCTGGCAGGAATACAGTAGTTGGCTAAAATAGCTAATCCGGTGCGCTGGGAGAGCCATACGGGATTGCTGTCAGGGGTAAATGCCTCGTTGAAGTCTCAGATTCTGCGCGCAGTCTTGTTTGTTGACATATTTTATAACCTCCAAAATTAATATAATTATTTACTAGCAACCTGTAATTCATATGCGACTGTCGAGAGTTATGGATTATGATTAAAAAAAACTTTGGCTTATTAATTTTTTGTTCTTTCCAATAGAGATATTAATAGTTTGGGTAGTTTTTAAATAAAGTTGAAAATAATTAGTGCAATGACAGGATCAAATCCGAATAATTTAATGAAAAATGGGCTGGAGCAAATTTATAGATCCAACAAATTATTTAAAACTCCTCGAAAAAATTTCTTAAAAAATTGACCATCAAAAAATATATAAAACTTTGAAAATTCTTAAATTCTTGTGACAATTTTTTTTTAAATGCTCCATGAAAAATAAATAAGTATTATCAAAAACTTGTTAATTTAATATGTAATCTATTTTATAATTTTTAATTACTTATTCTTTTTTATTTATCCGTATAATTTTTCAATAATAATTAATAAAAGATTGAATCGATAGAATAATAAAATTTTTTGTTATTAAATATAAAATATTAAATATTTAAATCGTTTTGTCTGGTAAGAGGGCGCTGTAAGAAAAATGTTGGTTAGCGATTCTAGCCAACTAACAGATCGCTCCAGTAGCCCTACAGTAGTGCTCTTGTAGGAATACACATTGATACAGTAAGAATCTACGAGTAGGTATCTAATAGATGTCTTCAGTAACAAAATTTTTTTTTCTGTGTATGTTATTGGGATACAATATAATTAAATAGTAAAATTATTGAAAAATTGAAAATGGCATTCAAATTCTGACATAAGTAGTTGAGCCATGCAAATTTGGGTTCATAAAATTTATTTTTATTTTTTAATTTTTTTTATAATAAAAATTGAATTTTTCACTTTTCAGGTGTTGGGGTACGATGACAGCGTGGGATAAAAAATACTCGGGCTAGTTTAAAATAATAAAAGTTTTATTCTTGTATAGAGCGATAAAAATAACTCAGTATTCAGATATCATCGAAGAATAATAAAAAACATATATAAAATAAATTTGAAAACAACCAGTCCAATCACGTACCAATAATGAGCGTCCAGCTCATCTTGATTTTTTTACGACTAAGATCTGACCTTTTGACGAAGACGAGACCGCTAATAAATATACCGAGGCATCATCGTTATAGTTATAATAATACTCCTAAGAAATATAAATAATAATGACAATAATAACGCAACAATAAATTTTTGAATACGCTTTTAAAATCAAAACGTTTTATTTTGATTTTATTTATACTTTACTTTTCTTAGGCTGCATGCAGTTTTATCTTTATTTTAAATCATTCTTGGAATATAATAATGGCTTTCGGTGCGCTTAATATTTCTTTACTTGGACTGTTAAATTTTTATTTTTTACACGAGTTATGGAAAATTAATTTTTAAGTTTTTGATAAGCGAATTGAAAATTATACAATGTTATATTGGTTTAAAAATTTTTTTTGTATAAATTTTTGGGTATTTTTTAGGAAAGTGTAAATTTTTTATCAGGAAAATATAAAATTTTTTCAAGTCAATTTTCCGAAAATTTTTGAAAAAAAAAAATATTTTAAAAATTTTTTGTTATTCAAAAAATTTTTCTAATACATTTAAAACAAATGGAAAATTTTTCATGCAAATTTTGTGAATATTTTCCAGAATTAAAACAAAAAAATTTAGCTTAGGAAAAAAAAAATTTTTTCATGAAAATGTTATTTTCATAAAAGTATTATTAAATTTTTCAAAAAAAAAAATTATTCAATTTTTTTTTAGCTTAGAAGATATTTTCCGGTTTATTTTCAAATAAATTTTCCGAAATTTTCTTAAAAATATAAAATTTTTTTTTTTACTAATTTTTTTATCTTAATTATATATCGCATGAATTAAAAACAAAAAAAAATATAAAAACGTTCTTCAAACGACATAAAATAGTAATTCTCTTCATAAACAGATAAAAATGAACAATTTTATTTTTCCGATCCATAAAACTTAACTCGAGAGGATTCTCAAAAAAAATCTTATAAATCCAATCGCTATAAAAACATTTATCATTAGATTGAGAAAATTTTTTCTTATAAAATTCTTAAGACCACCCGAGAAGAGATAAATTTTAAAAAACTCTTGAGATACGAAAAAAAAAATTAAACATCGATTTCAGAATGAGAAAAAGCAGTTATTGAACTCTCGAGTGCCAAGGCCTGCACTTGAGTATTGACATTAATTTTTTTTACTACCTTAAAAGATTATTTTTTCACTCGGGCCAAACATGATAAGTCATTCGGGGACCGGTTAACTTTTATTTTATTATTTTATCTGTTAAAATATACACCTATCTCAAAATTCGATTAAATTAATTACAAAGCAATTCTTCTAACAATTCTTCAAATTACAATCCTCAATTTTAAAATTTTATGCTGCAAAATCTTGTCTTGTAAGTGATAGAAATTTTTGATTGCGAGCTAATAGTTAAATTTTGTAACTTTGTTTTTATTCTTACTTACTAGTACTGGCACGCGTGCATCACGGGCATAAATCACTCCCGCTCAGAGGTTCCGCTTCTCTCTTGTTCGCCGTGGATCAGATAGGATTACAAAAATATATAAAATACGCGAGTGATATTTTTGGTACTGAAACAAACGTAAATGCCGCGAGGAACCTGTACAGGTGAAGAAACACCCGAAGCTAAAATAAAATAAACAATATAAACACATTCGTCACGAGGTTATTCATGATGATGATGATGATGATGGTGATGGTGATGGTGACGGGTTATTCTTTGAAATTTTATTCCGAGGGTTTCGGTTTTATCATCGGTCATCTGTGGTGATATTACTTGATCAGATAATCCTTGAAATATCAGAACATTTTGCTGAAAAGTATTATTATTTTTTGAAGTACTAAACGGTTGACCCTTAAGTCCATCCCTGCAACTTCCCGCCAATTTCATACCTACGCTTAAAATTGCACTTATGACGTTTTTGAGCTCAAAAATACAATTTGTGTGTGTTTTTGAACTCTCCGAGCTCAAAAGTCTGATAGAAATTTGATAAAACACTGTTTTTTAAATCTTTAAACCGCAATAACTTTTGAATGAATGAACCGATTTCTAACGCGGTTGGCGGCATTTGACGAAATTTTTTAAGCCTCATAAAGAATTTTTAACTTTAATTTGATCGGAGTAGACATTTCGGAGTAATTCCAAAAAAAACACTTTTTTAGGTTTTCTTTCGTCAACGATAACTCAAGAACAAATCAACTAATTTTTTGATGTTAAAAGCTGATTAGCTTTTGGAGTCGATCGATTGAGCCGTTCAAAAGTTATTTAAAAAAAAAACCAGATCAAAAAAAAATTTTTGAGATTTCTCAAAATTTACCGGTCCGATTTGATCCAAATTTGATTCAAAATCTAAGTTCAGTCAAGCCGTTCAAAAGTTATGCCTCGCTGATTGATTTTAGGTAAGCGTTTTTTTTTTTTTTTTTAAACTTTTGACGTACATGTTATTTCCGAAACCACCGATCTGACCTTAATAAAATTTGAACAACATATTCTATATAGTAGTAGCTACTGCATCAGCTTCAACCAAATCAAAATTTTGATTTTTACTATTTTTTTAGGACTAAAAACTAAAGAAAAAAGCCTGATTTTCCAGTTTTTTTTTTAATGTCCACCATTTTAATTTTTATCAATAAATATTAATCTCCGTAGCTGGTACAATCACTATTTAAATATTAAAGGTAAATAATTTTGGATGATTATTAATAATTATTTTAAAAATTCCAAAATTTTGAAGTAAATTAAAATTTCGCTAATTCAATAAATGCCAACAAATTTTCTATTTTAAAATTGAAACTTGGAAACTTTAAAGCGCATTCAATCAGCCTAAGTATCTCGAAAAATGGATGGAGCCTTGGGGCTGATGTTAATTATTTGAGTGACGTTTAAGTAAAGATGCATAACCTCAGCATCTCTCGATGTCGGAAGAATTTAACTAATTATAATATACGATAAACTGTTTATGTCTACCTGACAATCTACTTACTTACTTACTTACTTACTTGGTTGCTTGTTTATTCACTCGCTCCCTCTCCCAGCTTCTCACTTTCACACACAGCAAGTCATCTCACTTTTAAACTCTCACTCTCGTCAACTCTTATTCACTCATCTCTTCAACTCCGCTTCCATCTATACACACTTCAAGCAGACGTCACTTATTTGCATTATTTTCATACTCATCATATTGCATTCAACTTTTCCGAACTAATCAATTTTTTTATTTTTACTTAATAAATACTAATTATTTTAACTATCCAAAAATGACATTTTTACATTTGCAAAAAATTATTTTTAATTTTTTCATGTTTAGAATTTGTAAAAAATTATAAAGAAATCATCGTAACATATTTAAAAATAATTTACAAAAAAAATAGTTCCAGATTTACCGCTAGGTGGCGAAATGTCGTCTGAAGTTTTCGCTTGTGGTTTGGAAAATTGAGTAATTAAGTACTATTGATCCAAAATTACAACAAATTGCAATTTCTATTGGATTTATGTCACAAATTTTGAACTCACACTGTTCCGGTTTGTAAACAAGTGTATTTATTACAGAAAACATTGTTCAAATTTCTTTAATAATTCCGTAAGTAGTTAATACATCAGTTAGCTATCTTCTACAAACCTCTAAATATTTTCTTTGCGTAAAGATTCAGTTTTGTTTTAATTATCAGGATAAGTAATATACGAATATAAGATATATACATTTATGATTAATAGATTAAAGTAGATCAAAAATACACTTGATATCCTGTGATGCAATTAGGAGATTTAACATTTAAATATTTTGGAAACTTCAATGGCCATTTAATTTAATTTGTTTTCCGTTTAAGTTACAATCGTTTTTTAAATGTTCATAAGAGGGTTGAATTATTTTAGATTATTTTTAGTAGTAATAGTAAGACACGTAAGATTGTTAAAATCCTCTTCATCGCCGCATAATCTTGAAATTCATCACTGTGTGATTGACTTACTTGCCGATAATTTTTTTTGCTTCTTAAATTCTTGCATAAATTATTATAAATATTTTTTTCAATTCTTTTTTTAAATTTTCAAGTTAATCGACAAAGAAATTTAGTTAAGGTGCATTTCTTGAGTTTCATAATCTTGGCAACAAAAATTAAGACGTTAATATCCATGTGGTCTATTTTCATTCAGGACAATCGATAATTTTTAGCTATAGAAATTTCAGTTGTGATTTCATTATTTGAATTTTTAATTAAATAAAAAAAATACTCTCTGTCAATTATTATCTGATTATATGATTTATTATTTAAATTCTACAGACTACTCTTCTCTGGATGAATTTATTCTGAAATAAGTAGAGAGATAACATTCATAATTTTGGAAAAAAGAAAAAAAAATTTAAACAATAAATAAATAATAGTTTCAAAAAACTAAAAAACACGCTTTTTATAGAAAACCGAACTAAAAGAATAGAAAATAAGTTTTAATAAATTTAAATTAAGAATAGTGTTAAAAATTTCAATAAATGTAATTAATAATAGTGTAAATAAAAAAAATGTATTTTATTTTAAAAAAAGCGTGCATGGGTCAATAGATATAAATATTCTATCGACAAATATGAGTAGAGTGATTATCATTTTTAGAATATCTTAAAAAGCACCCCACGCTTTTTTTAAAATAAAATACATTTTTTTTTATTTACACTATTATTAATTACATTTATTGAAATTTTTAACACTATTCTTAATTTAAATTTATTAAAACTTATTTTCTATTTTTTTAGTTCGGTTTTCTATAAAAAGCGTGTTTTTTAGTTTTTTAAAACTATTATTTGTTTAATTTTGTTTTTGTTAAATCTCGAACGCTACTATAGATACCGGAATGGCCTTTCGTTTGTTTGAAAGGGGACACTTGGGACTATTAAAAAAAAAAAACATTTCGAAAAATATCAAATTTGTTAAATTTTGAATTTTTAAAAATCGTCAAAAATGACGATCTAAATTAAAATTTTGGCTCAATTTTTTTTTTTGTACTAATCTTAAAAGATCCTGAAATTTTTAGAACTGTTTTTTTTTTCTTAAATATGAATTTTTGAATTTCAAAAAAAAATTTTCTTTTGTTTTTTGCAACTTCTAAATAATGTAAAGTTATGCAGATACATAAGTATTCTAATTTTGAGCATCAAAAATTTAAATGCACGAGCTGGAAATATTAAGATAAAATAATTTTAACTTTTTTTTATTTTTTGGACGTAATTTCAGAAAATTTTCAATTTTCTGAGCGGGAAATAAAAAATTATGCGCCCTTTTGATTTTAGATCACTAAATTTTCAGTTTTGACATGCCAAAAGAGCGTATAACTAGATACATACGCCCTTTTGGCTTTGGAAATTTTTTTTTCTTCATTTTTAGGCTTTGAACATGTTTAGAAAACGATTGGGACAAAAAAAAAATTATACGCCTTGTTGGCATTAAGCATGCATTATATTTTTGGTTCAAAAATTTTTCTCTTAATGCAAGTTCACTTTTTTTTTTTTTTTTTTTTTTTTTTTTTTTTTTTTTTTTTTTTTTT
>JZSA01002079.1:0-15393 GCA_000956155.1 Cotesia vestalis
CCAAAAATTTTGTTCTCCAGTCAAGAAATTTTTGTTTCAGTGTACAAATAGACTGAAGTCGTCTGATGAAATGTAAAGCGTCAAAAAAAAAACTTGTAGGCTTAAATTTTATTTACAGCCAATATTTCCCTGAGAACTAAAAGGATTTATCGAGTAACGCAACAAAGAATCAATTTCACGGGCATAAAAATAAAGTTTTAGCCATAAAAAAAGAAAACCTGGAATTTACAAATAACCTCAATAAATAGTTAATACCCTGTAAAAGCAAAAGCACTTCTACAGACAAAAAAGCGAAGAAAAATAACCGCGTAAGGGAGGTCTTGCGCTTGTGTGTGGCCACAATGAAAATTTTATATAAACATATTTACAAAAATATATACATAGGTATATAAAAGTAAGAGCGCATATAACAAGTTATGGCAGATAAATTTATAGCATCTCCACTAAAATCCCATAACTTTAAATGCACCCCTTATTTTTCCTCTTCCCCTCCGATCCTCCCCTTCCCCCACCAGGCTACTCACTCGCTCTTATCCATCTTTAATATTCTCCAGCTCGACTTCTATCTTACTTACGCTTTCTTTGCACATTATCTTCTTTTTGTACCTTTATTTCGCTCTATAGATATAGTGTCGACTATTCTATACAATGAACGCATTGATGTGGCTATTATAATTTACGGTTTTTAAATAGCCGGTTATTCTTTCAAAATATTTCTTTTTATCTAACTAACGTCTTTTTGTGCCGACAATTGTTGAATTGTACATTCATTTGTATTTTTTTTTTTTTTGTTTGTTTCTTTGAGAAATAAAATGCGAAATTGTCTTGAAAAATATTGCGTGAGTCAAAACGTCGAATTTAAAAATTGTAATTATCATTTTATTCAAAATGGTTCTTCTTGGTTCAAAAGTTTGGCTTTCGAGTCAAATCAATTTTTTTTTTATCAGTGAATATAAAATTATTTACTTCAATTACTTGATTTGTAATCGAAAAATAAAAATCATTTTTATACAGCAGGAGCAAAGCAAAGTGTGTGAGTAAATAAATATGAGGAAATAAAAAAGATGAATGTGTATAAGAAAAGCGAGAAATGTTTAAGTCGCGTATCGAGTGAGCGTAGCGAAGAGTAAAGAAATATATAAAGAGAGACTGATCTGAACGAGTCTTTCGGAAATCTTCTCTGGAGTTCTTCCAGTCTCGGTAACGTCTAATGGACGTCATTAGCTCGTGTAGATTATAGGGCGGCGTAAGGTAACGATCACTTCTTGTAGGGCAATACCGACACTCACGGCCTCGTGTATTCCATAGATACAGATAGTAAACAAACACATGTTCGGTTAAACATGTGGATTATCAACGCGGATGTTAAGAAGTACTATTTTATGATGACTTCTGATTTTATCGGAAGATACTTTTTGTGATATGTAGAATTATTACTTAAAAATATCATTTATGGAGTCTTTCTGGTTCCAGCGATCGAAAAAAAGCCAATATTCATGATTTTTTTACCCAGACGCATGATTTGTCATGTTGCAGCCACATGATTTGTCATGTTTCAGCTACATGACACTCATGTTGCGGTAGCATGAAAATCATGTTGCGATAACATGAGAAAAATCATGTTGCAGCAACATGGCAATCATGTTGCGATAGCATGAGAAAAATCATGTTGCGATAACATGAGAAAAATCATGTTGCAGCAACATTATTTTCATGTTTCAGCTACATGGCAATCATGTAGCAGTAACATGATTTTTCTCATGTTATAGCAACATGATTGTCATGTTGCTGCAACATGAGTGTCATGTTGCTGCAACATGAGTGTCATGTTGCTGCAACATGAGTGTCATGTTGCTGCAACATGAGTGTCATGTTGCTGCAACATGAGTGTCATGTTGCTGCAACATGAGTGTCATGTTGCTGCAACATGAGTGTCATGTTGCTGCAACATGAGTGTCATGTAGCCGAAACATGACAAATCATGTGGCTGCAACATGATTTCATCATGTTTATTTACCAAGACTACATCATGTTGCATTTACTATTTTTTTTTCCGTGGCACTGACTGCAAAAACTCAAACGTGGTTAAAGAGAATAAATTAAACTTCACTATTAGATAAATAAGGATTTTTACTATTAGATAAAAATTAATTTTCTGCAAAATCTAATTTTATTTATTTAACATTGATGGCGAAAGGACCTCCTTAAAGAATTTTTTTGGTTTTAATTGATAAATTATAATTGAAAAAAATGCAGGCTTCAAAAACTCTGCTCCATATTTTCTTGTATAATTTAATATGTTACCATAACCGACTAATTTACATTGTGATTCAGGTATAGAACGACATTCTTAACCCGAGTTTTGCTCGCCTGAAAAATTACCTAATATTTTTCATTGTCAGAAAAAAAAGTAAAGATTTATTTGAGAATTTATTTCAAAACTTTTTAATCCAAAATCGATTAACCGGCAATCAAACAACCGAGATCACCTATGACTGACGTGTGTAAAAAAATTTCTAGTTCTAATTTACCGACGTCAATCATCGATGTTATAATTTTTTTCTGAAACAAAATTTTTAATTTTTTTCCACTCTGTAATTAAAACTCTTTTTCTCCCACATTTTTTTTTCTCATCCCAGAAGCAAACTTTAATAATAAAAATTATCGTAATTTTTATTTCGTAATTTTATTATTATTAGCATGCAAACAAGGTCAAAGTGAAAGGGAATTGGAGACACTGCATTTTATGAATAATATCAAAAATTAATTTGAATTATGTCCAGTCGGTGGACAACTAAAAAAAGGTTTAAATAAATTCCTATCCCTAATCGCCGATACTCGATTATCTCCGATGTGTTGGGTATTAAAATAATATATGAGACGAGTATTAAATATTCCGAGGCATAGATCACCTGCCGTGTTGGGATTATACTATTGACCAGACTTCCAATTGATATGGGTCGACATTGATTTTTAAAAATAAAATTATTGCTTTTTTTATCGTCTTAAATTGAAATTAAACTCTTTTTTTTTTTAAATACTCATCGACAAAAAAAAATTTTTTTTCAACAAAATTAAAATTTTCCAAATTTCAAAAGTCAAGAACTCAAAAATGGCTTTATAGAAAAATTTCAAAATTTACATGGGCATAGATCGGACCCAGACCTACAACTTCCACTTTGGTGGCACCCAGTTCCGACAAATAGTTTCCGAGATAAAAATTGTCAAAGCTTGTGTCATACCTACGGGAGGAAAATGGGTGTTTTTATTGTAGCTATTACTTGGAGACTTATTATCGCTTAAAGATGGTCGAGGTCTCGTTGGATAGCTTAGATTTCACTGAACAATCTCAGATTTGGTCATAAGTTGTGAAAATTTATTTTGAGCCCTCCAAGCTCAAAATTCTAATAGAACCTTGATAAAATACTATATTTTAAATTTTCAAACCGCTATAACTTTTGAACAAATGAACCGATTTTCACGCAGTTGGCGGTATTCGACGCAGTTTTTTAAGCTTTATGAAGAATTTTTGAATTTGAATAAATCAAATAAGAAATTCTGAAGTAATTCCAAAAAAACACTTTTTTGGGTTTTCTTTTGACAACGATAACTCACGAACAAATCGACCGATTTTGACCGGCTTGGTGGCAATCGACGTGGTTTTTTGATGTTAAGAGCTGGTTAGTTTTTGAAATTGATCGCTCGAGCCGTTTAAAAGTTATTCCAAAAAAACCACGTTTGAAAAAAATTGTTTTTCGTATTTTTTTGAGATTTTCTCAAAAACGACCGATCAAAATTGTCAAAATCATAAAAAAAGTTGATATCTTCAAAAATGATCGTGTTTTCCCCTCTATAGAATTTGATAAATCCACAGCAAGTTATTAAAACCACTTTTTTATGTAAAAGCTTGATTTTTAGGCGCTAAAAAGGGAAAAAAGGAGGCAAACTCGATCATTGATGGCTTTATCCGAGCAAGTGGTCCGTCAAAGAAGTCAAATAACTCACCATCAGCCATCCGTTCCATCGATGACTCAATTCCGGAGTTGAAATGTTGAAGCTTCAATAAATGCAAAGTTATCCGAGAATTAAAAAGAGATAAAACAAAAATGCTATAATTCATCGCGGGATTCAGGATCAAAAAGGAGCGTTAATCATTTACTTTTTTTTTTTTTTTTTTTTTCGGTACGTACCAGGGGCTACTTACGCGACTTATTATCAACTAGGTAAACTTTTCTCCCGGTATCTTTAGAATATAATCCGAGACGAAAGTTTTTTAAATTTAACGTCGCACTTTGGTGAACTGAAAATTTATTAAATTTATCGCGTCCACCGTGTTAAAGCTATGTTAAATGGTAGTCTTGACTTAAAAGAGTGGTACACAATGTAAAAATATGAATTAAAGTGTGTGCTACACGGTAAGTCTTAAGGAGAATAAAGAGGCTGAAGAATAACTTCAAAAACTGCTAATAGCATGGAGACATATTTCATATTTTTACTTAACAATGCTGTAGATAGTTTGGTTATTTTATTTATTAGCGTGGATTTTAGGGAGATGTAGAATATTTAATACAACCACTGGAGTGTAAGACTGGATTAATCAATTAACTTTTATTTTGGTTGGCTTTTATTCGTTGAAAAACGTTGCAATTTATTTACTGATCAATATTTTGATGAAAAAAAATAATAAAAATAAATAAAAAATTTTTTAAATATTTTATTTATTGCTCACTTTTCATTAATTCTGGGCAAAACATTTAATATACTTTAAATGTAATAAAAATGGATCACTAAAAAGTAATTTAGAAAATTTTAAAGGACATACCTCATAATAAAAAATTTTTCAAAAATATTAGAATTTGCTTTAGAAAAAAAAATAAAATTGTATTTTTCCCAAAAGTTATTACAATTATTTTTTTTTAAATCTACTTTAAAAAAAAAATCTCTAAACTTTTTAATTTGAGAATTTTGCCTAGTAACTTCTTGTTCTAGGGATTTTCTAGTAACTTTGAAATCTAGGGATTTTTTCAGTGATTTTTTAACTTGGTGATTTTTCTAGTAGCTTTTTAATCTAAGAAATTTTCTAGTAACTTTTTAATATAGAAGGTTTCATAGTAACTTTTAATCTAGGAATTTTTCTAGTAACTTCTTAAGCTGGAAATTTTTATAGTGTCTTTAACTTAGGGATTTTCTTCTAGTGGCTTTTAATTTAAGGATTTTTCCAGTAACTTTTGATCTGGGGATTAATCTAGTAATTTTTTATTCTAGAGATTTTTTCTAGTAATTTTTAATCTAGGGATTTTTCTAGTAATTTTTAATCTAGGGATTTTTTACTAATTTTTTAACTTGTTCAATGGACTTTCTCTAGTAACTTTTAAAGCTAGGAATTTTTCTAGTGTCATTTTAACTTAGGGATTTTCCTAGTAACTTTTAATCTAGAGATTTTTAGTAACTTTTCGCTCTAGGGATTTTTTTAGTGAAAAATCACCGAAAATTGTAATATTACAAAAATTTAATTAAAAAAACAATTGAAAATTTGTAACAATATTTTTTTTTTTAATCTACCTTTTAAAAAAATTTTCTGAAGAAAAAAAGGAAATTTTATAGAAAAAATTGATAATTAAAAAAAAAATTGTTTTATTTTTAAGTCAACAAACTCTAAAAAAAAAATTAACGCCATCGATTAATAAAGAACTTGAATAATTATTATTTAGTATAAAAATCTTAATTAACATCAAACGTTCTAAAAAAAATCCTAACAACCCGTCAAACAGCAAAAAATTAGCGAGATCTAAATATAATTCTCCGATTTATAATCCAGCATATTTATATTTATAGAAAATGAATGAAATACCCAGGACAAGTTATGATATTGTTCGGTTGCTTCTCGGAATCTTGAGCGATCGGTAAAACGGATAAAACCATAAGATAAAGAGCCCCGTCCCTTCTCGATCTCTCTCGCTCCCGTCCTCATCTCAGTCTTTTAATCTTAGAAACAAACCATCAGCTATACCCATACCACAAGTACCCGCTCAAATATATTTATATTTATATCCATAAATAAATAAAATACAAGACACGATAAAAAACACAAGACACTTTTATTTCTTCATTCAAATGTCCCTTATGATCCGTAACTTCTTCATTAAATTTATACGCTTATACATTTTCTTCCCCGGCTGGTGACTCTTCTGGTGATAATTAAAATTCATCCACTCCGAGGCCTATTCAATCCATTATTTTCGACCCACAATTGTAAAAAAATATTATTATTCCCTTCAAGTCGCACAACAATTAAATTTTGAACCTTAACCCCTAGATAGAGACCCTGACCATTGCTATCGCTATCAAAAATCAATCTTTGAATGAAGACTTTTTTAAACGCGTGCTAGAATGTACTTTTGTTCATTTAGTATCAAATGTGAAGGTTTAAATGTTTGCCGCGGAATTATTCCGCGAATTTGCGCCAGTCGCTTTTGTCTTAAGCCGGCTAGCTTGTAAAATTACGTGGAACAGGTATATATCCTTGGTATTTATAGAGATTGTGATTATGATGAATTATTTATTTTTATGCTGCTTTATAATGTTTTTGATGTTTTGCACAGAATTTTGTTTTTACGATTTATAATAAATTATAAGCAGTCTACAGTTACTGTGTGACTGCCGAGATTTACAGATTATGAAGAAGAAAACTTTGGATTAGTGATTTTTTGATCATTCTAATCGTGCTGTACATAGTTGGGGTACTTTTGCACGCGTCATAAGCGTAACAGATAAAGGAGTGCTCTACATGGAAAAAAATTTCTGGGAAAATTTACGATACAACTATTGTAAAGATGGACTATACTTTCATTAGTATTAATTGTCAAATATTTTAAAAGAAAATTTACTATTTATTCATGAAATTTTACAACTTTTACGAAAAATTTTAGATACTTACATTACAATGGTCTCTTCTGAATTTTAAGGGAGTTTTAAAATTCACCGCTAGACGGCGCAGTGTCTTGAAACTTCTTGCAAGTACTAATTTATCTCCAAGTTAATATAAACGGAAAATTAAATCATAATTTTATTTTAATCATTTTTATTTGAAAGATATTTCTTTTATATGCCATTAAAAATTGATAAAAATTTTTGTTATTTAGTTTATGTAGTTGTTATGTAGTTTAAAAAATTTCTGGGAAAATTTACGATACAACTATTGTAAAGATGGACTATACTTTCATTAGTATTAATTGTCAAATATTTTAAAAGAAAATTTACTATTTATTCATGAAATTTTACAACTTTTACGAAAAATTTTAGATACTTACATTACAATGGTCTCTTCTGAATTTTAAGGGAGTTTTAAAATTCACCGCTAGACGGCGCAGTGTCTTGAAACTTCTTGCAAGTACTAATTTATCTCCAAGTTAATATAAACGGAAAATTAAATCATAATTTTATTTTAATCATTTTTATTTGAAAGATATTTCTTTTATATGCCATTAAAAATTGATAAAAATTTTTGTTATTTAGTTTATGTAGTTGTTATGTAGTTTAAAAAATTTCTGGGAAAATTTACGATACAACTATTGTAAAGATGGACTATACTTTCATTAGTATTAATTGTCAAATATTTTAAAAGAAAATTTACTATTTATTCATGAAATTTTACAACTTTTACGAAAAATTTTAGATACTTACATTACAATGGTCTCTTCTGAATTTTAAGGGAGTTTTAAAATTCACCGCTAGACGGCGCAGTGTCTTGAAACTTCTTGCAAGTACTAATTTATCTCCAAGTTAATATAAACGGAAAATTAAATCATAATTTTATTTTAATCATTTTTATTTGAAAGATATTTCTTTTATATGCCATTAAAAATTGATAAAAATTTTTGTTATTTAGTTTATGTAGTTGTTATGTAGTTTAAAAAATTTCTGGGAAAATTTACGATACAACTATTGTAAAGATGGACTATACTTTCATTAGTATTAATTGTCAAATATTTTAAAAGAAAATTTACTATTTATTCATGAAATTTTACAACTTTTACGAAAAATTTTAGATACTTACATTACAATGGTCTCTTCTGAATTTTAAGGGAGTTTTAAAATTCACCGCTAGACGGCGCAGTGTCTTGAAACTTCTTGCAAGTACTAATTTATCTCCAAGTTAATATAAACGGAAAATTAAATCATAATTTTATTTTAATCATTTTTATTTGAAAGATATTTCTTTTATATGCCATTAAAAATTGATAAAAATTTTTGTTATTTAGTTTATGTAGTTGTTATGTAGTTTAAAAAATTTCTGGGAAAATTTACGATACAACTATTGTAAAGATGGACTATACTTTCATTAGTATTAATTGTCAAATATTTTAAAAGAAAATTTACTATTTATTCATGAAATTTTACAACTTTTACGAAAAATTTTAGATACTTACATTACAATGGTCTCTTCTGAATTTTAAGGGAGTTTTAAAATTAAAGACCGATAAAATTATTAAAAATAACGATAACAGTAAGTGTAATTACAAACGTAAAAAATAATCAGTAGCAAGAAAAACAGAAGGCGGAATATGTTTCAACAGAGAGTGTTTTTTTATCTCGTTTTATCTCGTGTATTTGTTATTTGGTGAGTTTAAGTTAACTGGTCCGAACAGACTGCTCCTCTGGTATTCTGTATCTGGGCGTCTTTTGGTCGTTTTGTTACCCGAGGTTAGTTATGGGAAGCCGGCAGTTTAACACAAGTATTTGAATGGCTGTCGGCCCTTGTTAAACGTCAAAAAGTCTCAGGGAAACCACTAAAATCAGTTAAGGATCTCAACTGCTTGTAGAAATTGAGAGGGTACACGAAACGACTGATAAATAAAAATTTAACATTTTGTTTTTTGTAATTTATAATTATTCCGTTCATTATTTATCAGAAGTTTCAATGGCGTGATAATTACAAAATTTGATCAATTATAGTTTAGAGCATTAAACTAATCGTTGGAAAAATATTTTTAAAAGAGAAGTTTCAATAAATACTATTTTTTTTTCAATGAATTATTATTAAAATTCTACAAAATTTGCAATAAAATTTTTTTTATCACATAAATATCTACTATTTTTTGTCTCAGAGACCAAGAAGATAATCATTTTGAAAAATGAATAGGACAGGTCTTCTAAAAACTGTTTATCTTCCTGTTGGCTTTGGCACACACTTACCTACGGACTCTTCGTAATTATCAGCGCACACACATTTTCTATTTAGACATTTATAATTCGGTGATTGACATTCGTTACTTGTACAAATAGCATGCAAGCCTCCAACACATTTTCCCACCCCATCTTCAAAATAATTCCAATTGCATTGACATGCATTATTGTAACAAATCGCATGGCCGATAGTGTCACAAGAACGGTAATGCGAACAGGTTCCACCTAGAGCTGAAATAAAAAGAAGATGTAAGCTTATATCTTCTTTTAGACTTTTTATATCTCATAGAATTCATTTGGTACTGCAATATGTCTCAAGTTGTCTCAGCAGATTTTTTTTGCGTATGATGTTCCTTATTGTTCATTATTTATTTAACTTAATGGTTTTTTATCTCACCTGTTGTGAATAGTTCGCAGTTACGGCCATTTGGAAAGGAATTGCTGTCGCACATGCAATAATTATTTTTACATTGCTGATTGCTTCCTATGCATGTGTTCGTTCTATCGTCACATGGAGCATATAATCCCGCAGTACATGTTCCTCCTCTGTTGTCAAAACCCGGCTTACACTGACATGTTCCTCCAAAACAATGAGAATTTTTGAAGTCCTGACATTGAAGGTCCAACGAACAACCTTGATAAAGTGCTAAAAATAAAAAAAAAAATTAAGAAAACGGTTGACACTGAAGGCCATCCCTGCAATTTCCTGATTATTTCATACCTAAGCGTTTTAATTTGCACTAATGACGTTTTTGAGCTCTTCGAGCTCAAAAATACAATTTATGTGTTATTTTGTGCTCGTCGAGCTCAAAAGTTCAATAAAAATTCAATAAAACACTACTTTTTTAATTTTCAAACTGCATTAACCTTAGACGTAGTTTTTTAACCATCATGAAGAATTTTTAAGTTCGAATTAATCGAACAAGAAATACATTGTCCTCCTCTTTCGTCAAAACCCGGCTTACACTGACATGTTCCTCCAAAACAATAAGAATTTTTGAAGTCCTGACATTGAAGGTCCAACGAGCAACCTTGATAAAGTGCTAAAAATAAAAAAAAAAATTAGGAAAACGGTTGACACTGAAGGCCATCCCTGCAATTTCCTGATTATTTCATATCTAAGCGTTTTAATTTGCACTAATGACGTTTTTGAGTTCTTCGAGCTCAAAAATACAATTTATGTGTTATTTTGAGCTCTTCGAACTCAAAAGTTCAATAAAAATTCAATAAAACACTACTTTTTTAATTTTCAAACTGCATTAACCTTAGACGCAGTTTTTTAACCATCATGAAGAATTTTTAAGTTCGAATTAATCGAACAAGAAATTTTGAAGTTATTCCAAAAAAACACTTTTTTTGATTTTCTTTCAACAACGATAACTCACGAACTAATCAACCGATTTTGACCGGGCTGGCAGCGATCGACGTGGTTTTTTGATGTTAAGAGTTGATTAGTTTTTGAAATTGATCAATAAAGCCGTTTGAAAGTTATTCCAAAAAAATCACATTTGAAAAAAATTTTTTTTGGTAGTTTTTTTCAGATTTCTCAAAATCTATCGATCCGAATCGATTCAAATTGTATTTAAAATCTAAGTTTGGTCAAGGCTTTTCGAATGGTGCCAACTGCAATGGAATCGGTCAAGCCGTTGAAAAGTTACAAGAGGATCACATATATAAAAGCAATTTAAGCCAACATAATTGCGTGACCTTGAAAGAGTGAGAAACGTGCAATTGATCAGAAAAGGTAATTTGGCGAACAAATACACTACCTGTAGCTTTTAGCACACATTGACGCATGTGCTGAATGTAACCAGTCTTACAAACGCATGTATTGTTTCCTGCACATTCAGAATATGCTGTTCCACATAATTCATTTGTGTTCGAACTACTGCAATGACTGCCTAAACCCGGGTGACATATGGTTCCCCTTAGTTCATAGCCCCATCGACAATCACATTGTTTTCTATCAGAACAGTACGTATTTGGAATCTTTGCACAGTCTAGGAACGAGTTGTCGCAACGATCACCGGGTTCTGGAACATACAATAGAATTTATCCTTAAAACTGATATTTAAACTGTTTCTCGCGAAAAATTTATCGCCAGGCAGCAAAATTTCTTACGTGTCCCGTATTTGACGCATATACCATAGACAAGGGTTTCGCCTGCTTTGCATGTAACAATGTCTTCAGCTGGAACCGATGGTACTGCAAAGACAGCCGCAAGTACCAAAATTATTGGGTAAGTGCACATTTTGTTGCTGTCAGAGCAATTCTGTTGATTGCGATAAAGCTGAAAATTTGGAAAAATTTTTGTTCAAATATTAAATTTAACAATTTTTTGATCTACAGATTCGGTAGAATCTGGCGCCAAGTTTCGTTCAAATCCGTTGTAAACGGAGTGCCAGGCTACGGACTGGCTATAATACGTTATATGTTATATAATCAATATTAATTAATAATGGTCTTTGAAAATAATAAATTCTATTTAAAATTAATTAAATTCACTAGCACAAACTATAGCGACCCAGATTTTTAGATCCTGACTTTTTTCTTATGCAGAAAGTGACATACCACAGACTAAGTAATTCAAGAATGCATGGTAATCCTTCTATATATGGGAAACTACAGTTAGAAAAAGATATTTTACAGCTTGCACCTACACCCGCCAGGGAGCGCTGGAATTATTTCTAAACTGTAGCTTCAAGAAGATAGTTTGCTATGAAAAATGCAGCTAACGAATTTATCCTTAAAACTGATATTTAAACTGTTTCTCGCGAAAAATTTATCGCCAGGCAGCAAAATTTCTTACGTGTCCCGTATTTGACGCATATACCATAGACAAGGGTTTCGCCTGCTTTGCATGTAACAATGTCTTCAGCTGGAACCGATGGTACTGCAAAGACAGCCGCAAGTACCAAAATTATTGGGTAAGTGCACATTTTGTTGCTGACAGAGCAATTCTGTTGATTGCGATAAAGCTGAAAATTTGGAAAAATTTTTGTTCAAATATTAAATTTAACAATTTTTTGATCTACAGATTCGGTAGAATCTGGCGCCAAGTTTCGTTCAAATCCGTTGTAAACGGAGTGCCAGGCTACGGACTGGCTATAATACGTTATATGTTATATTATCAATATTAATTAATAATGGTCTTTGACAATAATAAATTGTATTTAAAATTAATTAAATTCACTAGCACAAACTATAGCGACCCAGATTTTTAGATCCTGACTTTTTTCTTATGCAGAAAGTGACATACCACAGACTAAGTAATTCAAGAATGCATGGTAATCCTTCTATATATGGGAAACTACAGTTAGAAAAAGATATTTTACAGCTTGCACCTACACCCGCCAGGGAGCGCTGGAATTATTTCTAAACTGTAGCTTCAAGAAGATAGTTTGCTATGAAAAATGCAGCTAACGCAAGATTTAAGTTAGTACCAATTGTCAATTTTTGTTATAATTACAAAAAATACTGAAATCCGAACAAAAACAATTTCACTGTAAAAAATCGCGCCAAGTCCACGTTCATAAGATTTTTAAGAAAAAAAAATTTTTTTTTCTTTACAAAAAGATATAAAATCAAAATATTAAAAAATCCAAGCAACCGATATGATTTTATATAATTTTCAGAAGTTAAAAAACATTTTGTTGTAAATTTAAAAATTTAAGAAATAATTTTGGAACGTACTTGGTGTACGTCATTGTGTATGTCAAATTTTTTTTTTTAGTCTTAGTAGATCGATTTTACGAATTTCATAAAAAGTATAATATTTTGCAACCACGCACACTAAATACGTAAATATTTGAAATTAACTTACCTAAAATATTTGTTAGAAAATACTGTGCTAAAAACAATCACTTATATACTAAAAATCTTTTAAATCGGTGGGGAGTGTGATAAAAGCTATTACAATAGGTACCAGCCACTGGTGCGGTAACACTGATTCTCAATGTCACTTGTGACGCACTGTTTTCCAGCAGATAAGTGAAAAATGTCTGCATTTTTTCACGTGTTAGAAAAATAAAAAAAAAAATTTTTCATTCTTATAAAAAAAAAATCCAAACTTTAAAAATACTAAAGAAATATTGAGCTCTTTATTTAGTATTTTGTTTGCAACAGAAATCAAATTGTAAAAATATACTTTATACTTTTTACAGATAAATATTAATAAATATTTATCAATGCATAGTTAAAGTAATTAAAAAAAAATTCAGGAAACTATTTTTCAATTTTTTACATTTAAAATTTTTTTTTTTCTTTATTTATAAAATTTGTGACATTCGCAAAAAATTTTAATCATCATGCCATCTAGTTAAAATTGTATAAAATCTCGCTCATAAAAATAAAAATAAGCGATTAAAATTATTACTACACAGAAACAAAGAGTGCAATAGTTCTTTTGAATTGCTTACGGTAAAAAAATTGTAAAAATAAATAAAGGATCTAAAGGATGTAGATGTGGATATTTAAAGAGTGAGAGAGAGAATGAGAGACAAAGAACATAACTTGTTATGCTTTGAGAGATATGGTAGAAGCTTGTGGAATACATAATTTTGTAAAAGACAAAAATGTTGCGGTCGAGACAGAATTTTTATTATTTTTTTTTTTTTTTTCAGTAAAAATCCTCACTTTTCTCGTATTTCTTCTATCTTATTTCATATTTCCAGCATCTGGATCCTCTTTACGGTCTCGTATGAGTAATACGGTTGGAATAAAATAAAAACAGTCGTTTTTTATGAAAAATTAATTACATGTGAAATGAGAATCGCGGGTTAACGAATTAGTAAAGACAAAATAGATAGAAAATTTAATCAGAGGTTTGAGTATCCGAATTATCGACCTCAGTGATTTAATATCACTTTAGATTTAAGACACCTGTCAATCAATTGTCAGTTATAATTAAGTGACATTAAACTTGTTAATTAAATTCATCATCGGAATAATTTATTAAGACCGCAGTAACTCATTTACTGAAGAGAATGTGTCAATTTATTGAGAAAAGTCGATTCCATGAGTTATTTTATCATAATTCCTCTGTATCCTCTTTAAAAAAAAATTATCATTATTTCTATCAAAATTTGTTGAAAAATTAATTAAAATTGTTTACAATTCACTCAATACTTAATTACAAAGCTGTAAATTTTTTTTAGAAAGTTAGTTTATAAATTCACCGCCAGGTGGCGACTTGACGCTTTTTATTCTCGCTAGCAGAAATTTTTTTCGAAGCTTATATCATTTTATTATATTTTTGTCATTATTATTGTTATTATTATCATTATTTTTATCATTATTATTGTTATTATTATTATTTATATCAAAATTATTTTAAAAAATCCATCAACATTGGTTACAATTCACTCAATACTTAATTACAAAGCTCTAGAATTTTTTTTTAGAACATTAGTTCATAAAGTCACCACTAGGTGGCCACTCGATGTTTTTTCTTCTCGCTTGCAGAAACTTTTTTCGAAGATAAATTTTAGAAAATAATAGTTACAAATTATTCTGAGCTTCTTAGAATTAATAAATGTCGAATTTGGGATGAAATGTATTAAATGTTCTTATACTAGCTTATATTTAGCTCATATCTATACCAAGAAAAATTAATTTCTAAATTTGATCAAAATTTTATTATAATTTCAAGTAAACTGGAAAGTTAAAATAATTATACAAAAAAATTACTAATAAAATGCAGTTGAGGTAGAACATACTTACGATGACACATGAGACGCGTGTGCGATGTATTAAAGTAGTAAGACGTAAATATTACAAGACACAGACAAAGATGCCGACGCTTTGACCATTTATTTAAATTAAAATTATAATTATACTGCACAATATATTTTTATTTTAAATTTTCTATTTATATTACAATTATTAATAATTTTTTTAGTCGTCAAATTTTTCCGACTTTCAATTAAATGTCAAAATTTTTAGAAAATTTAGATAAAAAATTAAAAATCTTTTGCTGGTACATAAAAAATTATTGTTAAAAAAAATGAATCAAAAATTACATCCAGTTAATAAAATTAACATGACAAAAAAAAATTAAAAAAAAAAAAAACAAGATTTTGTTATTTCCTAGTCACCTCGAAACGGCTATTACACCTTGCTCTGATATCTCGCGGTCGAATCAGAGACACAAAAAAATACAAGAGTCGTAAAAATAGAAAACGTGTCAACTATAGTTCCTTTTTTTTT